>JAUELF010280652.1:0-10447 GCA_031471495.1 Clinocardium nuttallii | reverse complement strand
CCTGGGATGGGGGGGGGGGGGAATAACAAAATAGGTCTTCCCGCACTCCACAAAACAATCACCTGAATTGATGATTGAATGCAATGTTGCTGATATGTAAAGTTTCTGTTCTTTTGATGTAAAACTTGTCTGTCTTGTCTAGTTTTCTGACTATAGGTGGAGGCGTTTTTAAGCTTATTTATTTCTGTAGCTGGTTGTGATGTTGGGCTCAACGCAAACGGTTTTCTATTCGCCAAAGCGTGCATTCTACTATGTCGACAAGCAACGTTTCATAACATTTAGAACACATTATGTTATCCATTGTAAGCTATATCTTCCTGGTGTTCTTCATTATACTCATCTTGAACACTCTTAACACTGGTGCACTAAACAGCGGTGCGCCAAACACTGGTGCACTAACAGCGGTGCACCAATGTACCAAACACCTGTACAGCAAACACTGGTGCATCAAACACCCTGCATCACGGTCGAGTAATGCATCACACAGACCTACTTTACTATGAAATAACTTATTCCCATTGCACTTCTATACAAACCACGTGGAAATCGTTGCCGTGGTCGTACATCTTAACGTTACCGTTTTCCCTCTCGTGTTCACTGTGTCGATATTTCTGGATTTAATCTGGGTCCTCTTCGAGTAAATGTAGGCCCCCGGATATTTCTTAGCTATTTTTGCTGATAGTCCGTGCGATCTAACTTAGAGACAGTTGACTTGGTGTACTATGGCTTGCACATTACGGATATCCGTAATATCACCATTCATAAACGATACTCCTCCTATTTTTGAAAAGACTGTTTCACGAAAATTGAAATTGAACGCTTTTTATACCATAATACAGGGACAACTCATATGATGCCTCACGCTGACCTTTTTACATCACTACTATAACTAACCGATGACTCACGATCGCGTGACGTGATAGGATCATAAAATGGGGAAAGCGCTCCCAAATACGTGCCAGTAAATCGTTGTTACCAGTGTCTGTTTGTTGAAGTTGTACCATTTTCAGTACATAATGCACGTCTTTATTCTTTGAAAGTCAGATGTAAATTGTCAAATTACTTTGTTAACGCTACGCAGTTATGATAATCGACGTCACTTTTGACTAAGAGGACGTCATTTATGGGGAGCGATCACATACTGTATTACATTGTCTACCCCTAATTTGATTTTACTTTATTTTTGTGTCTGTGTGTAAAATTCAACGAGAAAAAACACATAACATAATTTGACTTCTTTAAATCAGTACTTTTCATCAACTGCTTTCTGTTTGAACATTGTTAATGTTTCTTGTGACTCTTTAAAATAATCTTTACTCCTTTAAGTTCGAGACAGTTTCGTTTTAGGCTTTTTTATGTCACCTGTCAAATTCTGTGTCAGTGGTTTGACTGAATCTTTTCCTCGCGAAATTAATATCGTGCATAAAATACAATGAAATACTCAACAATTTCGCAGTCAAAACACGACTAAAATCGGTCAATGATTAAGGGAAACATTTTCGTTTTAAGATGTGAGTGCGAGACTGACTTATGTGAATTACAGCATAACTGTACTAACTGACTATGGACGGTAATATCTCGGGAACGGTTAGTCGTAGACTATTGTTTTATTAATATTTCTTTAAGATTTGCACTTCGTGCACACATGTCTAATGAGCACGTACATATCATTTATTCTAGACTTCACTTAAGAAAAATAATAACTTATAAACGAACAAAAATCAAATCAGCGCTATTCCAGGTTTTTAAAATCAAAACATATATCAATTATATGAATGCAGTCTAAACGTTACGACATCTCATAGACTAATCAAATTGATATCTCGAAATCGATTGAAAATTGAACCGACAGCCCCGTTTCAAATGAAAGGTTTTGGAGCTCTATCATATAATAGCATCAGGCGAAAAGGTTGAAGCTTAATCGGTTGCAACGGCTTTTACATGCTTCTTTTTCCAGTTTATTAAAAATCTGATCAAATTGATAAAATCGAGTGTTTCAAGTACACATTATGGCATAAGAAAAACTTTGTGATCTTTCAACATGAGGGGTAAGTTTTTGAACAGCAGTGTAAAGGGTTGTACCCATGCAAGTTAAAACGCGGACGTATACACTAGACGACTTTTGATGAGATTAATTTTTGACAAGTCAATGGGGTATTTATTGTTCACACATCCGGTCCAATATCAACAGACGCAGACAGTATGACGACTGTTAGGGATATTTATTTTTGTCATTTAGATGGGGTATCATTCACGTTTCCAGCCTAAAATCAATACACGCTGGACACTGTTGCTACTTTAAAGGAGATTAATTTTAACATTTCAATGGGGCGCATATCTTACTTAACTCAACAGACACAGACAGTATGGCGACTTTAAAGGGGATTTATTGTTGACACCTGGTGTGTTTCTGATGAAATATCATATGTCATATATGTTGATTGTAAAATAACAAGACTTAACATAGATCATGTGTAAAATGCGCATCTATGAATTGAGCTATAGACGTTCTAGAGGTAAGACGTTTATAGATGTATTGATTACCATACATGTTTGACTGCATGGTCCGGCTCCATTATACGGCATACAAAAGGGATATATCGTGTCGTATGGATGTCTCATGTACCGTTTCCGAAACAATGTAGTAAAGGTTCGGTCAAATTTCTCCGCCATTATATTCGAGGGAACCAACAACATAATTCTAACTATAATCTATTGGTAGAAGGCTGGAAACAAATCGTTCGTGGTCTCGTCTAAAGGGTGCTACTGGACACGTGTTCCATTGTTAAAGCTTTATTATTCTGAAATTAACTCATACATATAAATTATTCTAAAATTAGAATTGTGGTGTCCACACGTGATTAAAACATGGCCGCTTGTTCATAATATGTAAATGAGATATTGTAACTAGCTCCATAAAATGGCGCCCGTACATGCGCAATCCTTGGCACCAAGACGCATATACTACTTTCATGACTATAAATTATGTTCAGGTCATAACTATAAAAACAGGTGTTATACACACATGTATAACTATACACATATACCTTCAAACACAGAGTACATATACATATATAATACATACACACGTGTGCATTATATAATATATATACATGTACTAATACTTTTAATGATAATAATATTGATAGTGATAGTTATACAACGTCATTAATATATCAAATTCATAAGTGAAATAAAGTATAACTTAACATGTCATGTATATAAGTGGTACTTCTTATCACAAGAGTGCATGTAATATAAGAGATTATAAGCAGTGTTACTTTATGGGTTTTACGATTTCTGTACGTTTTCATTAATATCATTGTTTACACATTTTGACTATGGTTGCTATGACTTATGATCTGCTATATTATGTTTATATTTGCCTATTTAGTCCCAATGTTTTCAACTGCATCCAATAATAGTACTTTCTTTATAGAGATTTTTCCATTTTTGAAAATAGATGGTTTACACAGTCGTATTTTCCGTATTTGATAAATAAGAAACAGGTAAAATCAGATTAATCAGTAAGCATATTGAGCCAAGACTATTGATGTTAGCCTGGCTCCCGGCGTACTGTATTACATTAGTTCATGTACTTGTGGCATGAACCAACACTGTAGTCTGGTAACCGGCGTTCTATAGTAAATTAGTGCATGTACTTCTGGCATGAACCAACAATGGTGAATTGATTGGTAACATCTCCTCTCATAAAGTGCTTTCGCATATTTAGTGAATAGTCGTTACACCACAACCATGAGCGTGAGCGCAAATGAGAGCAGCTATTACTACCATTTTAAAGTATTTAGTATTACCTGGCCGGGGATCAAACTTGCGAGCTCCCCGGTGCAGATGCGGTCGCTCTACCACTTCACCATCGAGGTGGTCGCCATTAGAACTAGATGTTTAAAACATAGTACAGTGGCTGTCTACCTGTGAAGACGTGTTTTAAACTCTCAATATATCAATGATTTATTGTTTTACAATTGTGTTATTACAAGGTAAATTAATAAAGCTTTCATTTAAATATGACATATATTCACGTGAGGAAGATTTCATTTATAACCTGAATATAATCGGAAGATTTACCTGGCAAGTAGTATTAAAGGGGATATATTGGATTTTACCACGGACTACATAACGGTTACTGTGCTTTACACAGGTGTTTGTGTAAAGGTAAAGGTATATATACACATTGTATAACTGACCACTTATATACATATGTAGTCTTTGTTGAAAATGGGCATTGTTATTGAAATCTACCGAGTACGCATTGGAGCTTTTGTGCAACCAAAGACGATGTCCTCAATGTGCAAGGACGAATACACACCATACTGCACAACAGATGTTCACTGGAGGACTTTCTTAGTTTCATGTTTTATTATGGTGCTCATAAGCGGTGCAGTAATATATATGCATTGGTCAATACATACGCATCCTCGGTCAATCTAGCTGAATGTTCCATTGCAAGTTGGCCAACATCATATGGCCAAACAAATATATGTGTACATTGCATCTATGGGTTTTACTACAAAAGACTATTATTGCTTGCCTCGGATGTTGAACTTAATACTGGGCCTACACAAGAGACTGAGCGATTGAGATTGCAAGTGGAAAGAAATATTAGAACTAAGGAATGATATAATCAGTCTCAAAAGCGATCTTTCCTGTGTACAATCGGATATTTGAATAATCAAAACTAAAGTGAATAAGTTTGATGAGCAACAGTCAGTTTTAGAAAATGAATTAAAATCAATCGAATCAAAGGTGTATGGCATCGAACGTACTTCTGCTGGGTTAGAACGTGCTATTGGAGAACTTGCAATAAGCGGCGAAGTAAAGGGAAATTTCATTGAGAATATGGTAAACGAAATGAATTTGATTGACCGTGGGCTACGAAAGAGTAATTTGCGAATGTTCGGTGTACCGGACATGGGAGATGAGACACCCAATCAGACAAGGCAACTTATCGCTAATCTACCTGTCAGTACTACCGCTGGGGACTTTGAAGATGATACACCTCTTCATACTACTATCTCTCATCTACCTGACAGTGTTACTTCTGGCGAAACCATTGGTCAAGACTACAGTTTCGACAATAGTATCTTGTCTGCAAAGCGCATAGGGAAGTTTTCTGTTAATGACCGACCAAGAATGATCTTGGTGAAGTTCAAACGTGCGGATGATAAGTTCTTCCTTTTCAAATTCAGAGGCAAACTTAGAAGTCGAGGCATTCGAATTGCCAACGATCTCACAGTTCAAGACCTGCAGGAACTTGATGAACTCAAACAACAGGGTCGTCGTGTGTATTTTTCAAATGGCAATCTTGTTGTTCTAGATGAAAGTAATACTACAGTCACAGGACGTGTCCGTAACCGTGTATGTTCGTTCGCCAAGCTCAACGACGTTCTTTTGAACACCCGATGCAGGACATGGATACAACCTATCCTGAGGCCAACGCTTAGGGGGTGACTAAAGCCCATGGATATCACATAGACTTGCTAACTTTATTTCGTGGAATGTATGTGGTTTATATGACAAACTTCGTAATATTGACTTTATGAACTACTTAAAACTGTTTGATGTAATTTTTCTTCAAGAGACTTGGTGTACAGACGATGACTCTATAGATGACATTATTCCTTGGTATACCGGTTATATAATTATGTAGTGCTAAGAAATCTAACGCATCAGGCAGGAACATGGGTGGTGTTGCTGTTTTTTATCAAGGATTGTTTCTCGTATTCGCAGTCTATAATTTTGGTGTTGTTTTATTACTTGATAAATGTCACCTTAACACTGACAAACACTGTTTGTTAACATGTATAATCCACCTGCTCAATCACCGGTGTATAATACATTTAACTTGAATGCATTAGAATAATTAGAACAGTTATTAAGTAGTAATATTATTAACCCTAACTTGTATGATCTCTTGATAAGTTGTGATTTAAATGTTATAACTGGTACGTTGAAAGATTATATTTTGCTTGAAAATAATATACCAGAGCTAGAACAGTATAACGGTTATTTGAATCTGAACCTTTAAGCGAGAGATGTTCAAAAAACAAAATTGCCATTGGTTATGGTCGTTCCTTGATAAACGTTTGTATTGCGGAATCCTTATATATACGTAATGGTCGCATTGGCATTGCCAATGATGTTGGGAATATACCTACCATAGTACAGTTGGATCAAGTGTGATCGATTATTTCATATGTAGCTATAGAATTTGTTCATTTTTTAAAAAATATGAAGGTTGATGTAAGCCCATAAAGTGATCATATGCCAATTATATTAACATTATATATGCCATTGTTGAATAGTAATCATCTAAATGAGAATACATTACATAACTATGATACAACAATGCATATCGTTAGGGATAATTGTGAAAAGGTATCAAAATGTTCCGCAGGAAAGTATTTTAAATGGAGAATGTTCTAATCTTGACCATATGTTGGATACTGTGAATGTTGTAGTTAACACTTTTGTATTATAATTTCAAAAGTGTATTCTTAATTTTAGTAATGAATTTTGTCAACAAAAACGAAATACTCATTCTAAAACCTGGTATGCCCAAGAATGTAAAGCCCTGAAGAGAATTGCAAATAGTCTTTTGTATAAGGAAACAAGGTCTGACAAGGATCTAAGTTCATATCGTTTTGCAAAAACTAAATATAAAAATGCCTGTAAAGAAATAAAAGACATTTTCATAATGTCTTCTCGAGTTTGAACAATGATATTGGTAACCCTCGTAAGTTCTGATAGAAAATCAAACAATTGATTGGTAGACCAAATCAGGAACCAAATATTAGTGCTGAGGAATGGTATAATCATTTTGAAAATGTGTTTGACCTGGAGGACGCAATAGGGATGTTGAAGCGACAGATACTGAAGTAACGGCAAATGATAATGTTATTGCAGACGACATGTTTTATTGTGAGATATGTGCTGATGAAATTATAGCAGCTATTCAACAGTTAAAAGATAAACAAGTCTTCCTCAGGTCAAGTTATTTCAGCACACCTCATATTTACTTTTTTGCTACCTTATCTGTTACGGTTATATAATAACTTGTTCTCAAGTGGTCAGTCTCCTTCGGATTGGAGCAAATCAGTACTTTTACCAATTCACAAGAAGGGCAGTATATATATTCAGGACAACTAGAGAGGAATTTCTCTCATTGATGTTGTTAGCAAAGTTTATATTAGTATCTTGACCAAGCGCATTACATTATATACAGAACTATTTGGTTGCATACATGAATCACAGTCTAGATTCAGAAAAGGTTACAGCACTATCGACAATGCATTTATTTTTATACAGTAGTCAGTATTTGTCCCCAAAGGCAAAAGAAACTTTACGTTGCGTTTGTTGACTTTCGTAAGGCAATTGTATGAAGTGCTATTGAAACATAAGATAAAAGGTCTTTTTTTAATGAGTTAACATCTGATATTTCTAATAATGAAGTCCGTGGTGTGCAACTTTTACCATCGTTTCTAGAAGTGTTTACTGACGATGTGGCAATCAGGTCAGACACTGTAATAGGGTTGCAAAAACACATTCATAAACTACATACATTTTGTGAACAAAATAAACTTCAAGTCAATACAGATAAAACAGAGATTTAAGTATTAAGGAGGGATGGTCCGTTGTTAAAAAAGGAGAAGTGGTATACTACAATAATGTTTAACTATATGTAGTTTACGGTTTGACCTATGTTGGATTACACCTTACCAGTACATTGTCTTTTAATAAGCTGACAAAAGTGACTGCTACAAAAGCAAAGAAGATTCTTTTGATGCTACTAAAAATTGTTTGATCACTATCTCATATAAATATGAACACATTCTTCAGAGTTTTTGACACAAGGGTTTCACCAATTATGTTGTACGGATGTGAATTGTGTGCATTATATAACACAGATATTATAGCAAAGGTACATATATATGCGTGTAAACGTTGTATTGGTTCATGTCTTAAAGCTAGTAATAGTGCTGTCTGTGGCGACCTTTGTCGTTATCCTCATGGCGCAAAAAGATGTGTTAAGTTTGGATAAGAATACTAAGGTAACCAGATGATGGATATCTTAAGCTATGTTACAACATGTTGAAGCTTTATGATAACAAAGGCAATGTACATTGGGTTATCAAAATTCGAACACGTCTGTACGAGAACGGTTTTGGATACATTTGGGAATCACAAAAAGTTCATAATGAAGATTTGTTTTGAAAGGAATACACGCTTAGACTAAAAGACAAATTTTCACAATCATGGTTCCTTGTATGTTATGATAATAATAAATTAAACACGTTCTATACTTACATTAAACCGAATTTCAGCTGTATATATATTCCAAAGTTTAGCTAATTTCGGATTTTCTTGTCATACTCTTATGATCGAGAAGGAGCGTTATACTCAAGTTACAAGGCACGAGCGATTTTGTGATTTTGCAAAAACTTTCTTGAAAATGAATTTCACTTTGATATCCACTGCCCACTATATTGTGAATTACGTAAGAAATATATTCCGGATAAATACATTACTTACCCTACTAGCCACAAATTTCATGATTTGTGTGCAAGCACTAATTCCACAACTATTAGAAACCTGGCAATGTATTTATACCATACTAATAAAGCTAGAGATGCGTTTCTGTCCAGCAATGTATAATTATCTTTTTTGAAATGTATAATTATCTTTTTTTCTAACAGTTCGTGTACATTGATGAAATCAAGTTAATTATACATGCACATGTACTTCCACATGTTTAGAGATGTAAATCACAGGTAAATAACTACTTTTGATGTATTATGTATATACTATTATGCTATATGTATATGGGCCGGAGGCCTAAGTGTAATTAAATAAACTGAAACAATAAATATTGAATGCAACTACATTCATAGTTAGAAAGGCTAAGCGGGTAGTAACTATTTTATAGATTTATACTTTTTGTTCTCAAAATTAGCTTTCAACTGTATAAGGTCTGCCTTAGTTAGAAGATATAACCATTATATTTTTTCCGTAGTGTGTAGATCCAGATTAGACTGATCTTCCGTCCATTATCATCTGGTTCTGCACTGTTCGCCAATAAGTTGTAAAATGGTTCAATTAACTTCCGTAAAGCAGTATCCGTTTGCAAACCTTAGAATGCATGCACAGGAAGGTATTTTACCCACAGGTGCAATCATTAATTAACTACTTAACGTTGGTTTTCCTTGAACACAGCTGATACAACTCGAATTTGGAAACAGTTCTTTACTATCCCATATCAAAGTCACTTGAAATTAACATGTAGGAATATCGGTTTTAAACCGCAAACCCTTACCCAGATGTTGTGCTTTACACGACTAACCAACACTTGCGAACAATATATAGCATATACCAATATCAGACTTAAGTGTGGTGCAGTCCAGTTGGCGTGCATGACTCGCCACTCATATATCAATACATGTATTTATTCAAGTCTTGTTCAAAGGGCAATAACCTACCAACGGTCAAAGATGGTGAAACATATTACTTGAATTCAGCAGGATAAGGGTTAACGTATCTGTGAATTTCGGGTACTTACTTCATTCGCTTGGCATACAACCATCGTTGTACACAGTGCAGGATCAGTGCTACCATGGCAATTTACACAAACCTGTGTATGATTGGCTGCAGTAAGAACGCATACCGTCACTGAATAAAACGTAAACAAGAGCTGTACTGATTTTTTTACACGTGTACAAAAGTGCAGATTCATATCATTCTGTATGATGGGCGGGATGATCTGCATATACACTGGTTGCAATACTCATTAGAATTGAGCAGTTCAACAAGAACACCAACAGTGTGAACTCTTCGTAAAGCATGGTCCCGGATTAGCCTTAGCATACCGCGAAGTATAATCCTCCTGTGTATTTCTGTTTCAGGAACCATTACTCTAAGCCGCTATCCCCCGAGACGAAAACTGTCGGCCCGGATTTGGAGAGTTCATTATGGTACTTTTCTCGCGGAACGGCTCAGATCATAGAAGAAACACTGTGCAACCATGATATTTCAGCAAGATGTTTCAAATTGGAAATACATAATAGCTCAGCTCAACTTAAATAACTTTATTAAAACATGCAAATACACATGACTGCAATATAAAATCACATGTATTATATAAGAAAATCACATATACATACTATTTACACAGTGAGTATATCTACATAAGTACAGAGTCGTTCA
Organism: Clinocardium nuttallii; assembly: GCA_031471495.1. NCBI lineage: Eukaryota > Metazoa > Mollusca > Bivalvia > Cardiida > Cardiidae > Clinocardium > Clinocardium nuttallii. The sequence continues at coordinate 226 of JAUELF010280652.1, read as the reverse complement.
TATCGTTGGCATGTTTCCTAGTACAAAGAGGACACAACACAAACTATTACGTGCCCGAATTCGATTGCATTATCCTACATAGTATCTCTGAATGACATGCGTTGTTCTAAAATGAAGCCACAATTAAACTGTGTTCTTTCTTTTTTTGAAAAAAGCGGCGTAAAACACCAATTTATCAATCAATTCGTCACTTCTTTCAGTACAATGTTCATCGGGGGCTGAACCG
>JAUELF010280641.1:0-10447 GCA_031471495.1 Clinocardium nuttallii | reverse complement strand
TAACACAATAGTCTTTATTTTTGATTGTCACAATAACGCCTTTAAGATCCAGCCAGTAGAGCATAGGCCCTCATGGGTTTCTTGTTTCAATCATCTATTTATTAAGTTACTGTTATTGCATGGTTCGAAAAATACAATGCTAAGGATCCAAACTTATAATGCTTTACAGAAAGTTCTTTAAACCTCATATGACTAAGTCACTAATTGACATACTGTGTAGAGCCAGATCAGACTGTACAGTTATGTTCACCACTCAAGTATAAAAACACATGAACAAAAATAATATTCTGCAATAAAATCACACCTGCCTTTTATTTCTGAGAGATGCTTTTTTTTCGAACATATTCATAAGCAAGGGAAACAGATGTCATGCTTAAATCAACTATTCTATATTGCTCTAAAAATAGAGCTGGTAGCAATACATTTCTTAAAATAGAATGGGTGGCTACATTGTTCTAAAAATAGAATGGGTGACTAACTTTGTTCTAAAAATAGAATGTGTGTCTCCAGGTGGCTACAGGGTGGCTACCTGAGGGTATATATGGTAAAATCCATATTAACTGCTAATTTTTTGCATTGAGAACAGATAATTTCCTTTGAAGAGTTCAAACTGTTGAACGAAACTGGTCAGGACAGTCAAGTCAACCTAGAAGCATGTCTCCTTTGGCTCTCTTCAGCCAAATTCTCACATTCCATATTGATTTCTTATATAGCTTTCATGCTTACTAAGGCTTTCCTAGGAGATAATGGCCTTAACCCTTTCCCTTATATAGACGCTTTCTGACGCCTGACAGATTTTTGACAATATAGTTACAAAAGAAGATATTTCACAAAACATGCAATTTCTCCTTTTGACACAATGTTTTCCACTTTTAGTCATAGGTTATCCATTCAATTATAGAGATTTTCTATTTTTTGACAAAGTATGTCATCTGCTGCAGAATCGTCGTATGAGGGAAAGGATTAAGGTTAAATACTGCTTTCTTTGCTCCTTACCCTATAAGAGACACAGACCAGTTCGGATACCAAGTTGCCAAAATAATGAGCAATATCTGTTTCCCACAATGTTTTCCAATGTTGCATTTTCTCCTTCAGATGAGTTTTTTCCCATTTCAACATAGTGTCAAATCTGCAGCGATCACTTTGAAAATATCTTAGCGTCAAATCTGCAGCGATCACTTTGAAAATATCTTAGCAAAATATTGAAAATATCTTTAAATGAAAGTTATTACTGAATAGACTTGCACATATTGTGGCAAAAGGAGAAATTGCCTATTATAAGCAATTCCTTCTTTTGCATCAATATTTTCAAAATTCGTTTGAAGCAGACTTGTTCAAATACATGTGAAAGGGGTAAATGGTGAACTGAGTCTGTAAAGGTTAATTAGTAACTGGTTCTTATCAGTTGTCACAGACATATTAGAGATAATTAGATAGATAGGTATAATTGTGTCCAATCTTTATTCCCAGGTTCGTATCACACGTTTTGTCAATTTCTTACTTTTCGTCTTTTACAGAATTCCCCGGAGGAAAGCTATGTCACGTTCATGCCAAATGTTTTAAAAGTCTTCCTAGAAAACGGCCAGACAAAGTCATTCAAATATGATAGTAAAACAACGGTTCGGGTAAGTTATACTTTTCAAACTTATTGAAACATTTTGACGCGTCTGCTGTAGACGCTTTTGGAAAACATTATGACAAATGGAGAAAATGCTCATCATGGTCAATGATTTTTATAGTATTGCCCTTAAGTTGCCTTCAAATTCATATGCTACAGATTTATATATATTTTATGTAGAAATTTTTCTCAGTTATCATGTTGACACTCTTAAACTTGTTATGCCCTTTTTCATGTAACTGTAGTAATAGCTAGGGGAGACTTCAAATTTTCAGTCATATTATGAAGGCCAGTTCCCCATCTCATGTGTTTCCTCGCTTTCTTACACCAGAACTCCACACAACATTCTTTCAAAGCAACTTGCTGCTTTTCCACACAGATTGTTAGCCCAATGGTGAAATGACCCTTTTCACAGTGACTTTTATCAAATGTCAAAAAGAATGTTGGCCAAGATGGGATTCGAACTTACAACCCCCTGACTGACAGCCTGTGGCGCTACCGACTGAGCTACTTGGGCTTCAGTAGAACTTCTGAAAACTTGGTGTGAAAAGAGAATATTTTTCACAAAAAGCAATTTTACCTTTTTGCTCAAATTGTTTCAAACTCTGTATCCAGATCCTTCTTGCAGTTAACCCTTTCCCTCATACAATAATTCTGCTGCAGACGACTTTGAAAATATTTTGTCAAAAAATAGAAAATCTCTATAATTAAATAAATTACCTTTGACTAAAAGTGGAAAACATGGTGACAAAAGGAGAAATTGCATGTTTTGTGCAATTTCTTCTTTTGTCACTGTTTCAAAAAGTTGTCTGCTGCAGAGGCGTCAGAAAGCATCTATATGAGGGAAAGGGTTAAATTATCAAACATTATGTAGATGATTCGGAAAATGTCTCCTCAATTTAATTTGATATAGATTTCGAGATATTATTTAAATACTGCTGAAAAGTAACACATTCACATTTTCCTACCATTTAAAATAACAACACATTCATTACAAGTCATCTGTACTAGAAGCAGGGACTTTAATCTCCATACTTGAGATCTATGTTCCTTGGGAAAGTGTCTGGTCAGTTTCACAATACCTTCAGCTTAATGTTTAAGAAGGCTTATGTCTTCCCTTGGGAATTAATATGTCATATGAATTTGGATTATGTGTCTTTGGAAATGAAAAGCAATGTAGTTCTGGTGCAGCCAAACTGATTAACAAGGGCCATTAACCCTTTCCCACATACAACAAATCTGATTCGGAAGACTTTAAAAACATCTCAACAATGATATGGTAAATCTCCCTGAATTAAGACATACTTTTTAAATAGAGTTGAAAACATTGTCAAAAGGAGAAATGCTTGTTTTGCGTAAACTTATTCTATTCTATTCTCTTCTTAACAGGATGTGGTAGGATCGTTACAGGAAAAGCTGAACATCAAAACGGTGCACCATTTTAACCTCGTGCTCCAGAACATGAAGAGTCACATGCCAGGCCACATGACTCTTCTACAAGACCACGAGACAGTCTCCGAGGTTATATTACTATATTAGTGTATCTTTATACCTGATACTGACTGGTATTGATCCACCATTCTCTAGCAGACAATTCATGATATTATTTCTGGAATAGGTGGAATAGCTTAAAATTAACCTTTTCCCACATACATTAAATCTGCAGCAGACTTTCAAATGATCATGTCCAAATTATTGAAAATCTCTAAAAATGATAGTATATGATTATTGAATAGAGTTGAATCATTGTGGCTCATGGAGAAATTGCTCATCATGAGCAATTTACCTTTTTGCCACAAAGGTTTCAAAAGTCAGCCTCAGAACGAATCTATATCTGGGAAAGGGTCAAATAAGCTTTCAAAGGTTTAATTCTTGTGGGAAAATATTTGATTTCAGACCTTAAGGAAACATTTTCCCAAGAACTATGGAAATAAGAGAAGTGGTTTAACCCTTTCCCAATTAAAGCAAATATGCAGCAGACGACTTTGAAATGGCTCCCCAAAAATATGGAAAATCTCTAAAATTGTAGGTATAAATTACTGAAAAAAAGTTGAAAAAATTGTGCCAAAAGGAGAAATTGCTTGTGATGAGCAATTTCTTTTTTGTCATGATCTTTTAAAAAGTCTTCTGTTGCAGAGGCGTCAGAAAAAGTCTATATATGGGAAAGGAGGGTTAAATATGTCAGTCATTACCTCTATAACAGTTCTAATATGACCCTTTTCCAGTTGGCAGATGCATTACACATGTTTGCAGCAACTTTTGAAAATAATTAGGGGAAAAACGAGAAATTGCTCTGATGAGTAATACTCCTTTGCCTCATTGTTTTCAGCCAAGCTGTTTTCAGGTTGTCTGCTGTAGATTGTTTGTATGTGGGATATATTTAAAAAAGGAAATCACATTGCACTGTTTATAACTACTGTAACAGTTTTACTGTGCAGGTAATCAACACTTGCTATCCAGAGAAGGCGTAATACTATGATGATCCTAACTGTACCTGATATGGTAGTTTTAAATTCACTCGTTTTTAAAAAAACATGTTCTTCGAAATTTTGTAATATATGTACATGTATGTGTGGAAATATGATGATGCAACATCTTGTAATAGCATTAATTGTACTGCTCTGTTTGAGCATCTTCTCCATTGCAAATAATTTCTTCTTTACACAAACTATTTCTAAAAGATATCTGCTGCATAGCATAGACGTCACAACTTGTCTGCTTCTGTGAAATTGATTAACTGCAGCACTGTGAAACGTTATCTTAATTGTAGACATATTCACAGTAAAACTGGATGAAAAATGTGTTACTTTATTCCATAAATCTATAATTTTCCGAGTTTTGAAGTTTTATATGACCCATGTTGGTATAAAAAAGCCGGTCTGCCATAAACCTCACTCTTAACCCTTTCCCACATACAGAAAAACTGCAGCATATAACTTTGAGAACATTAAAGCATGCATAATGTGGGAATTACCTTTAAAGAAATGTATGATTATTTAATAGTGATGAAAATAGTGTGGCTACAGGTCAGCTTGCTCATTATGAGCATTTTCGCCTTTAGCTATAACAGGGGTTTCAAATGTTTTCTTTAGCCAACAGCCTTTAGCTACAGGGGTTTCAAATGTTTTCTTTAGCCAACAGTTCACATTATAACTGCATGTAGCAAAGGGTTGCGGTCTTTCAACTTGGAGCATCTTCTATCTATTTAGATTGCCATCCGACCAGGAGCCCGTCATTTTCGATGTTTGTTCCGGGTTTTATTTGTTCCAAAGGATTCCTATGATCTCCTGAAGCAAGATCCAATTGCATTTGAATATTTCTACATGCAGGTATGTGAGTCCTTTGCCTTGAAAAGGGTATAAGTAAGCTGAAGCTTTTATGGGTCATTACATATCATTACCTTTATGCTTTAATCTGATAATTTATATGCTTATCAAAATACCTGAGAGACTGTCTCCGTAGTGTAATGGTTAAAGCATCGGCATGGGAGCAGAAGACCATGGTTTAATCCCCGGTCAGATCATTCCAATGACTCTAAAAATGGTTGTTACGACTCTCCTCCTCGGTGCTCAGTTGTTGGGAAAGCATAATGACTCCTTTTGCCACAATGTTTTCAAAAGTCATCTGTTGCGGAGGCATCAGAAAACTTCTGTTTGTGTAAAGAGGTGAATTATCAATTTACTTATGCTTTTGAACTCGTCTACAATCATGTACTATAACTATATACTGTATTTAAAATGTCCTTCCTTTAACCTTTTCCCACCTACTACAAATTACCAGTAGAAGACTACAAACATATTTAGACAAAAAGATGAAAAATCTCTACAAATGAAAGTATAATTGTAGGATCTAATTGTAAACATTGTGGCAGAATAAAAAATTTGCTCATAATTATTTCTCCTTTGGCAAAAATATTTTCATAAGTTATCTGCTGCAGATCTGCAAGTAGGAAAGAGTTAAATATGCTTTGTAAATGGAGTATTATAATTAAAATGCAATTCACATGTAATTGAGAGGAATCATTTCAAAGCCTTAATCCTTTCCCACATATAACAAATTTGAAGCAGATGAGTTTGAAAACATCTTGGAAAAAAATGAAAAATGTTTTCTTCTGTGAAGGCTGTGAAGGCTTCTGTAGGAGCAAAAAATAATTGTTAGTTATACATTCCCACATTCTCTATTGTTACATTCCCACCTTCTCTATTGTTACATTCCCACCTTCTCTATTGTTACATTTTCAATTTCTGTTTTCAATGCAAATGACTCTAAAAATATCCTAGCAAGTAAATGGTTTAACAACACTCTACAGAAACATTTATTCTTTATTTCTTATGCTCCTGTAAATCACGCTATATATTCAACTTGTGTTACAGTGTGTGAATGATGTGATCAAGGAGAGATTTGCCCATGAACTGAAACCAGATTTTATATTACGGCTAGCAGCATTACATATACAACAGCATGCCTTGAGTAACAACATAAATGGAAAGATTAACATCAAGGCTATAGAGTAAGTATAGCTGAGGACTAGATACTAGTCTTTTTCCACTATCATCACTCTTATCACTCAACCAAACCCTATGTTGTGGGTACTCAAAAGAATCTCCTCAGTGAGAAAATTATTTTGAATACCAACAACATAGGCTTTCATGCAGTCTCAGATAAGGATTTTAATACATTTCTTAGAGGCATAGAATAGGAGGAGTAAGCAGCTCTTGTCTCCACAATATTTCGTCCTTTTTCTAATTTAAAACTTTGCTTTGGTTCTCAATTGAATCGTCTCACAGAGACAACTCTTGTGAGTACCCATATCAAACGAGGATCTTAGAACATGTTTAACTCCCCTTATCCCTTTCCGGCATACAACAAATCTGCAGCAGACAACTTTTAAAACATGAAAAATCTCCATAAATGAGAGTTTAGTAATTAATTAAGAGATGAAAACATTGTGGCAAATGGAAAAATTGCTCATCATGAGCAATTTCTACTTTCGCCTTAATGTTTTTAAAAGTTGTCTGCTGCTGAGGCGTTAGAAAGTGTCTGTATGCTGGAAAGGGTTATCTTAATATCTGTTATGGTATCATTTTAATTGGTTTTAAGTGACATGCTCGTGAAATACCAGATGAAAATACTGTATGAGCAGTGTTCTGCAAAAACCAACCTTACAATAATTATTGTTTGGAAAAATTCCTGCTGGCTTAGAGGTAGATACTCAAGGATGTAAATGTATACTTACTGCTTTACAGTAGTTGCTTGGAACATTCTAAGATTTATTTGTAAACCTTGCCGAGCCAGTTCAGGCTGACTGATTGGGATGGCTTATATGGTTCTACAATGGTCATTAATGCCTCCAATGGTTTGTTTTTGCAGAGAGCTGCTCCTATAAAAGTGGAAGGATAGTTTACATGTAAAGCTTGAAACACTGGGGATATATAACAGAGAAACAAGCCATTCTACCTGTTATTGTGTCACTTACCTTTGAAATATAGGCATATTTCTCTGTCATCTGTCCGTCTGTCTGTCACAATTTAACTTATTGACATAATGACAGGCAAGACATGTGTTCCTTCGTACACTCTTGTCACAATGTTTTCTTGTTAGCTGCATAGAGGTAAAACGTCTACTGTATAAGGCAACCAATAATGCTTCCACAATTTTATCAATAGCATCTTGCATGATGGTTATAACTACATCAGATCGTAGGTTAAGTTCTTACCCTTATAAAGCTAGGTAACTGACTTACTGTGTGTTTGCAGTAAACATTGTGGAATGGGGAGAAATTGTTTAGTTGAGTTATTTCTCCATTTCCACTTAGAGTATGTTATCTAGACTATCTGCTGCATATACATATATGTACAGTCGTCTGTAGATGTGTGTACAGTCGTCTGTAGATGTGTGTACAGTCGTCTGTAGATGTGTGTACTGTAGATGTGTGTACAGTTGTCTGTAGATGTGTGTACAGTCGTCTGTAGATGTGTGTACAGTCGTCTGTAGATGTGTGTACAGCCGTCTGTAGATGTGTGTACAGTCATCTGTAGATGTGTGTACAGTCATCTGTAGATGTGTGTACAGTTGTCTGTAGATGTGTACAGTCATCTGTAGATGTGTGTACAGTGTGTACAGTTTGTCTGTAGATGTGTGTACAGTCATCTGTAGATGTGTGTACAGTCGTCAATATTGGCCCTTTCTCACATATAGACATGTTTTGACTGCATTTTCAGAAGTCGCGTTTTAAGACATTGTAGCAAAAGGAGAAAACAATCAAATTAAGCAGTTTCTCCTTTTGCAACAATGTTTACAACTCAGCTCAATAATTATACTTTCATATATTACAAAGATTTTCCATTTTTGGCAGTCATCTTTTACAGATTTGTTGAATGCTGGAAAGGGTTAGGACAGTTTTTTTATACTGCCCTACCTTAAGTGTTAAGTGCAGTTTCCATGTATCTTTATCACATTTTCATGTAAGAATAATGTGCCATTTCCTAGAGACACTATATTGAGTACCACTCATAATGCACAATACCTTTCAATATTATGTTTTTATTTTAGGAAAGAGTTTGGGTTTGAAAAGTTTGTTCCACCAACTGTGCGAGAAAACATGAAGGTGAAAGATTTGAGGAAAGTGCTGGCTCAGAGCTTAAAGCTAAACCAGAACCTAACCGCCCCGGGCCAAAAACAGTTAACAGCATTACAGGCAAAACTACACTATATGAAAATAGTCAGTGAACTGAAGACTTTTGGAAGTCGAGTGTTCATGGTAACTCTTTTGGTAAGGGACTATAAATGTTTTAATACTTTCCTACCTGCAGATGTATTTTGATGCAATAGCAGTAGACGACTTGTGAAAACATTGTGGCCAAAGGTGAAATTGCTCATGATGAGCAATTTCTCCTTTGGCCAAAATGTTTTCACTTTTATTTGACAATTAAGCTATCTTTCATGAAGATGTTTCAGGTTTTTGTCACTATCTTAAACATTTGGGAGTCAAGTGTTCATGGATACCCTTTTGGTAAGGGACTATAAATGTTGATTCAATGTGTCCCTACCTTATGAATTCCAGCAGTAGATTTTAATTCTTTCCCACATGCAGCAGACGACTTGGAAAATGTCTACTCAAAAATACTCACAAATATGGAAATCTCTATAATTGTAGGTATGATTACTAAATGAAATCTAATGATACATTAGACCTGTAATGTGTCTACAGGTGGGAAAGGGTTAATCAATGTGTCTACAGGTGGGAAAGGGTTAATCAATGTGTCTACAGGTGGGAAAGGGTTAATCAATGTGTCCAATATTATGAATACCAGTAGGAGATCTAAAGCTTTAAAATGATTTAATTGAAGATGCATGCTGACACCATGTATAATTGATCTTAGCATGAATCAAGTGACCACTCCAACATGCCAATATATTTAAGTTATTTACTTTCTACTTCTAGTTGTTGCAAGTCCACTGTATGTGTACAGAATTGTCCTAATGCCAATTTAGTGATTCCCTTTAGTAGTTCATCCAGATGTTCAGCTGCTCTATTATTTATGAAGGTTTAACATTCAGAATTGTGAACTTTAATTGGATGTAAAGCTGGTTATTTTGTGTTTTACAGGATAAAAAGACAGAAGCCATGGTTTTAGTTGGACCAAAGTCCGGGATCAGTTTGGTGACCAATATTAGATTTTACACTGTAAGATAGATGTCCATTTCTTTATTTAGAAAAAAAATTTGCTCGATGTCATAAAGAATTTTGAATAGTCTACCTTTGTTGCATAATTCCCATATATAAAATTTATTTTTAAGATTTATTTCAATGACGGTAATAAAGAGTCTGGGACCTATTTCGGTTACCAAAATCAAATTTTTCAAAGTAGGTGATGTTGATTGTAACTTTATAATTTTGTAGATATAGTTTAAACACATAGAATTTTTTTTTTTTAAATATGTTATTTATGGTTTATTATTTGAGTTTTTCTTTTATCTGTCCACAGCTTTCTATGCTAGCAGATTTCAATGAAGTACAGGGTATGAAGATTGCCAAAGAGAAAGATAATATGATCAAAGTTGAAATTACAATCAAGGGAGATGAGCCAGGGGTTAGTATTCTATAACTAATATATATGCATGTATGAGTTATTTCCCCTAATATTTTGCTGTATACATGGAACATATCTAATTTAACCCTTTCCCTCATATAGACCCTTTCTGAGCCTCTGCAACAGACCGCTCTTTGAAAACATAGTAACAAAAGAAGAAATTGCACAAAATATATTGCATCTGCATATTGCATCTGCATGGGGGAAAGAGTTAACTGTTTAGAATGATGTTTTTATTCGCAAAGCACTTATACTGTCACTAGACACTTGGTGATTGAAAATAACACAAGAAAAAGATTAGAATATCACTTGGTGATTGAAAATAACACAAGAAAAAGATTAGAATATCGTCACAACCTTTAAACCCTTCCCTCATACAGTTGAATCTGCAGCAGACAACTTTGGAATCTTTTATCCAAAAATATGGAAACTCTCTATAAATGGTAGAACAATTATTAAATATAATTGCAAACACTGGCAAAATGAGTAAATGCTCATCATGAGCAATTTCTCCTTTTGTCACAATGTTTTTAAACATCATCTGCTGTAGAGGCACCAGAAAGTGTCTGAATATTCAAACAGGCTAGTGGAGTTTTGTATGAGAGTAGCAAGTTCTTGATTATTGTGATACACACTCTGTAACAGTTTAACCCTTTCCGTCATATAGATGCTTTCTGACGCCTCTGCAGCAGACGGCTTTTTGAAAACATAGTGACAAAAGAAGAAATTGCACAAA
>JAUELF010280630.1:0-10447 GCA_031471495.1 Clinocardium nuttallii | reverse complement strand
TGATACATTTGATACATCCGCCTGTAACGGAAGGTTTGTATGCAGTGTAGTTCAAACAGCAGCGACTTGCACTGTCAGGTGTATCGACGCAGACCAAGTATGTGACGGTTCAAACCAATGTCCACACGGAGTTGACGAGCACGACTGTCGTAAATATAATTACATTAGCCTCCTTTTCAATGAATATTCGTAGCAATTTTATCAATGTGTGGAGAAATTCTTGTTTCACAGATAGCATAACAGGTTTAAAATTGCTTATTCCTTATCGGATATGCACCCTGCTTTTGATAAAAGAAACACTACATATATGTATTTTATTTTAAACGTGACACTTAGAAACGTGTAGTACAATATATACCCATTATATCTAAGTCTCCCACTTGAATACGTATTTGAAACAGGAGCGTCTGGTATCCTTTGAAAATAGTGTCATAGAATTAAGCAATTTCTTCTTTTGTTTTAATGTTTTCCATTCTAATATTATACGAGCGCGTATGTACAACGACATGTTATGGTGCGACAGAAATTAAGTCTGCTCCGTATGAACTGATGAGTGAACATGGTGACCAACAAATGTTATAAAAGGTTTTAAGTAATTATTTCAGTAGATCCACAACTTAGCAAATTATACGTTCGTCATCTGATAGTGACAGAGCTTCGTTACAAGAAATAAATGTATCTAAGTTAATCGAAGTCAATTCATAAACCGTTAGTAACCATACAATAATTGTTATACAAGAAATGTGCTTGTTTGAGATTCTAATCAACCAACCAGAGTGATGATCAAACTATATTTTTTCAAAAACAGATGCAGTCAATTCACAACATTATTTTTCAAACATTAAGCCAAACTCTCGAAGTTCTTTAGAAGTGCATTCCATGTTATTTATTACAGATAAATATGAAGTGACAATTTGTATAAACATCTACTAAGATACGAGTTTGCCGAAACCCGTTAAGATACGCACAGTTTCACGCATAGGCGACTTAAAAATATAAACATAAAACGGTGAGGAATATAATTCCAAATTATATTTCCCATAATTGGCGTAAAAAGTAAAACACATTACTTGGAAGGATAAACAGTCTAAACAAAAGTTAATTTGTAGAATAACACTTACCTTACCCAAACCTTTCATATACAAAGAGTAAAATGGTGAAGTCAATATCCATCATTTGGAGATGTAAATACGCAACCAACTTATTATGATTTTGAACCACCGGAAAGTCAATATTAGACATTAACAAATTTGGATGGGCATGCTTGATTCATATGCTAGAGCTGCCTGAATCAATAACGCCATATTATAATCTTTCTATGGGGAAATCTTAACGCGTATCTAAATGCACTGGCATGTAAACAACAAAAACAATATAGAATAATTCCCGGAATCCACACTTCCTGTTTCCAAATACATTCCAGTGCATCAAATTGTAATTAAGCGTTACGTGTTTATGTTTACATATGCATCCTAGGTCAATGATGTATACATGAGACAAAAATTGTCTCCTATTGGACAATAATAGTTTTGTTAAAAGTTATAAGTGTTTTTGTTAAATTGAATACACCCTGACTGTTTTAAGAACTTTAATCAAATATAGGTTTTTGGGTTGTTTGGATGGTTTGGAAAGTGCCCTATCCAATAATGCTATAACGCTCATATGTGGAAAAGGAATAGTTTCTATATAACCATACAATTACACCTTTAGTTTATGACTGATGCGGTCGTTTCATTCTGGTGAGTAGACTATAAGAAAGAGAAGGTTTTCTGTTGATGAAGTTTCTTTGAACGCAGTTTCGGTAAATGACGTTATTTCAAAATAATAAAACCCTGAGATTCGCATATCCACCTTAATAATTAATATTCTAGAACAATTATAATTGCACAATGAGTTTCGAATCACGGCCTTTCAGTATCCAGCGATATTTTACCTATATCTATAACGACATTTGATTGATGACGTTGTCGTATATTCGGTGTATATTTAAGAATACTAGGAATGTACCAGTGCACTCGAGTAACGGCATTGCCGTAATCCCATGTGTTTGTTCTAGAATATATAGATGATTTGTCATGACATTCATTGCTATTTCTTGCCGTTATCATATGTTTGTTCTAGAATACTAACGATTACACCACAATATACCATCCATGAACCTGCCTTATTCCTAATGTTAGAAACATACAATTCTACATCGACCTTCACACAATGACCTTGCATCGCTGTTAATACTAGAGTACTATACATCTACAACTTTGTCCGAAAAATAGGTGTTCCGTTTATCATTCGTCAAATGAATGGTGAAGTAAAACTGTAAAAGTAGCGTCGATGACGATCCAAATCAAATTGTACAGACACGCGGTTCGATCCAGAATGTCGCTGGGCGCAAACGTCTTAAGATCGCTTTCCGATGGCAAATATCATAATTATTTTAGAGAACAAGCAAATCGATTTGTTTCATTATTTTTATTCAGCTCGTATGTGTGAGGGTTTAGTAATTTGTGCTGACAGAAAAACGTGTGCAAAGCCTTGTGATGACATTAACCATTGTGCGGGTTTGGAGGATGAGCAAAACTGTCGTAAGTTGAATTGTGCTTTAGTCTTTGTAATAAAGGTTGGCAGTAAGTATCGCGGGTTTATTTTACAAGATTAACTACAAATTTACGGCATCCGCCGGAACAACGGTGTGTAGCCTAGAAATCGGATCAGTTACGCTTTTCCCATTGCAGACGCATTATGATGCATCTGCTGCACGCAAGTTCGTACACGCTGTGGCATAGATTGCTCTTACTGATTAATTGTTTTCCTTTTGCCACACCGTTTATAAATGGATTAAATTATAAAACTACAGCTTAATTTGTACCAGCTCATTTGGATAAGGTTTTCACATACATGAAGAGTGCTGGGAATGTAATGATCTTATATATTCACAGCTCCCAAATGTCTGAAGACCGAGTTGTTGTGTAATGACAGGACAACATGTGCGACCCCTTGTAATGGGGTGAGTGAGTGTATGAATGGCGGTGAGGACGAAACGGGATGTTGTAAGTGTCTGACATTATTATATCCAGGATATTCCAAATATTAACCATTTGGTTTTCGATTAAGGTGACTGTCTGGAGATTTTAGCGTCACGATTTTCAAACAACGAAAACAGTTCTAATTATTTCTTAAAGTAAAAAAAACTAAGTGAAATAATACCTGTTTGGTTCAATCGACGTATTATTTGAATTTGAATCTATAATGGATGATTCATGTTGTAGAACAAATAATGTGCAAAAGTAACCATATTGTGTTGGCTATTCTGCCACGAAAAATGATATTATTATATATACACGATGTACAGCTTTAATTATTTGCACTTTTAAACTTGAAGATATGATTACTTTTACAATTACACTAAGTTATTTTACCCTTTCCCACATACAATTTATATTGTTGTTACAATGTGTTCAGCTTTATGTTATAATAGTCTTTAAATTTATAAAAAGAAATCCATATGTTTTGCCTATGTGTTTGGAGAAGGGTTAAGCACATTTTGTCTATAAAACAAAACACACAAGGCAGACTAATGAATCCATTACTGGCGACTGTGATAAGCAGCACGTTCAGATACATTTAACTTTAACTCATAGTAGCAAATCCACCAATCAAATCACAGCTAATCCAGAGTATAATATGACTTGAGGTTCTGTTGATTACATACTTCAAGTTTATTACATGTACCAATGCGTTCGTTAACCGTTTACACAATATGTTGAGAACATTTACTAGACTAGACAGGGGGGCAGGTTTAGAATTAGTTACATGATTTAGATCGGATTACAGTGTATGAGTCTTTACCATTTACTAACTCTGTATCAGTTTGCCGTCACTCTTTCCCAATGATACACATCTACAAAAGACGCAGGTTGAAGATATTAAAGGAATTGAAAACGGAATCAAAATGAGTACTTCTCAGTTTGCAACTATGTTTTATCATATTCAAATCATTTCACTTTAATTGCTAGTGAGTATCCAGATTGTACCAAAGTCCTCTGCTTCATATTTGTTTATACAGGACAGAGTTAAAACCTTTTTTATAAATGGTCAATGATTGGTGTTCATGAGGTCGTCCATGGTAAAAGGTAAGGATTGCATTTCTGAACAGTGTATGTTCAGATCAGCAAGTACATCTGCTACGTCATATTAAAATATGCATATATAATACGGGCAGACACTTCTAACACGATTGTGTTTATAATATATGAATAGTCTTGAGCATACAATGCAAATACAAAAGCTTAACATGAAAGACACTCTTCATTAAACTAAGCATGACCTTTTTCCAATGAACGGGCTCATATTATAAAGAGATACTTGCTACTGTTTGTCTATTCGGTAGTTTGTATTCGACTGTATGTGCGCCACGAAATGCTCTCACGTGGAGAGAATAACGAGTACTCTGTACCTTTGCTGATCGATTGAAGATACAAACTAAGATTGTGTGTTTTGATTGTGTTTTACGCCGCTCTAAATAGTATATAAGTTATATCCCGCCGTGTCCTGGGGAAGTTACATTTACTTCCGATATAATTTATCCTCACACGATGCATCATATCATTCGATACGCTATCCGTACACACATAGGCGCAAATAAGGGAAGTCATTATTACCGTTTTTAAAAGTCTGCTATAACTCGACCAGTGATCGGATCCTACTCTCCCGAGTTAAACGTTCTAACTATTAAACCACTCGGAGTGTCTAAACGAGTTCGATCTCAAGTTTGTAACTGGAACACAAATACTTTCGTTGGTATTGGTATAACTGCAGCATAACTTTGTCCCGAAACTGTTCTACAATTATACATATAGTTTTTAAAATAAATTATGTGCTAAACACATGACATCTGATATGTCAATTCTAAGAAAAATACCAACTTAAGTTAGTGTATTGTTTTGTTTTAATTGAAGGGTCCTCGTTTCATAAACAATTGTATCTTTACATAGATGGTCACTTATTTAGATCATACACTACTGAGTGTATGGGTTATATAACCGTGCTATACCCTATTATATATATATATTTAGCCCTGTGTTCCATAGTCACAAAACTAAAATAACCTGTCTATATATCGTTCCTTAGTCGGTAAACCAAACCTGTTCTACCTGTTTTCCATTCATAAAACAGGTAGGTTTCGTTCCGTTTCATAGGCATAGCTTAACATGTTTACGTTATGTTTACTATGGAACACACGGCTGTACATATCAACCAACGAACATTCTTGAAGGCATAGACAAAATTCGCATTTGCTTGCAATTTCAAAACATGAAAATAAATAATCAGGTGATAATTATCAATTTAATCATCACGCAATAGGAAGAGGGATATGAGTACTTCTCAATATCAGCATTTGAAAACTTGAAATACAAACTATGTCTGTGTTTTATAACGAAGATAATCTTTTTGGTAATGCAACCATTCTTGAATGTAAAGTAAACATGTCTTCCAAATTCCGAGTGCAGCGGACTGGTTGATGTACACGCTTCGGTTTACTTAAAAACAAACTCGAAAATGAATTGTAGGTTTTCGAAACACCGCCCCGCCTTTGTTAAAACACTTTTAAATGCTCATATTGAATTTGAAATTTGAACCACGTTCTCAGTAAGGAATATGATTATACATTTCTGCGAACAGCTCCGACGTGTACTGATAACCAAGTGCTCTGTGGCGACGGTTCTAAGTGCGTTGTACCATGTGACGGGATGAACGAATGTCCTGGCAATTCAGATGAACTAGAATGTCGTAAGTATAATTATACACTTGATTAACCCTTTTCAACATAGAACGCATTTTACAAAATATGTTAGACCTCCCACGACCTTCAAACAATGACATTCCAGTATTCGTAGCTATGTATTCTTGAAAAGATATATTCATCTGAAAGTAGATGAGAATAATTTAATGACAGACCACGGTCAGAGCGTTAATAAAAGATATAAAGAGCGTTCGTATCAGTAATGGTTACGCCAGTTTTCTTATTAATGCTTCTTAACATGAATTTTTCTTATATCGCGCCAGAACCGCCTTATTTTCTTTTACTTTTTAACATCACTTAAATAATATAACAAAGGAAAGTCGACCTGTCCTGCAATCGATAGACACTGCAAACAAAGAATATTTCGCGAAAACTCGGGATGTTTTTGTCATTTCCCGTGAAAAGCAACTTCCTTTTGTCAAAACAAAAAGGGGTTCATTCTTAACAGTAACTTAATATAAGTGGCTATTGGACACAGCTATGACAGTGTCATTGCATGAAGTGATATGGTTTAACATATTGTCAAATAAATAGTTTTTATTGCAAAAAAAAGCTGATTAACGCTTTGCATTACACCTGTGACCTCGGTAATTATATTAAGTTCCTGTCAGTTCATTTCTATTTTTTTTTTACATGACCTTGCAATTTTTTGAATATCATTTTCAAAGCCGCGTATGCTGTATTCTCAAATAATACCCAGGTATTAGATTAACCCTGGGTTGACAATTAGGTAAGGTGTTGTTGAAAAACGTATAGCGTTTCGGCACCAATGGCAATGTTGGTTAAAAATGTCGTAATTAGTGCACGAACTATAAATTAAGCATAAAACAAATCCATTCATCATTGAAAAAAAAAGATATACACTTTGTTTTTATGCTTCTATAAGGCTTTAAACTTATCGCAGCCGCGAGACGAAATCGATTTTTGTTGTCACGTGACATATTTGGGTGTGACGTAATTTCAGACAGTCAATCTCGGAGTTCCATATAGGTTTACGTTGACGACAGAGCATAAGAAGCCTGAATTGTTTAATTAGTGTTAATTAATGAAAAACCTTTTAAATTGTGGACCAACACCAAATATAGTACACTTTGTGAAGTTCATTTTGAAGAAAATTGTTTTAAAATCAGTCGAACATTTGCTGAAAAGCTTGGGTATAAACCTGGAAAGCTCAAACTCCACCAACCCAGGGGAGAGTCACACTGTGGCTGCGTTAATACAAGTCAAATAAAGAAGAAACTGTTGTTTTGTTAAGTCTTTTAAGTTGCTGCTAATGCAAGTTTGACTATCATCGGATTCTTCCTTTATAGCTCACCTGAGCACAAAGTGCTCAAGGTGAGTTATTGTGATCCTCAGTTGTCCGTCTTGCGTCGTGTGTTGTGCATCCGTCAACATCTTCTCCTCAGTAACCAGTGGGTCGATTGGGCTTAAACTTCACAGGAAGCATCCTCCCAATGGCCTCACCGAATTTCCTAACTCAAAGGGTAAAAGAAAAAAGGCAATTTGTCACATCTATAGCATACACCTTTTTGAATAATTGTGCCAAAACGGAAATTGTTCATATTACTGCAGCATATAGCAATTGTATGTGTACGATTTCTTATCTTATGATCAATTGTCCTGGTATTTGAATTGTCCTGGTATTTGATATTCTTCAGACATTTTCAAAGCAAACACACTGAACTCTTAACCCTTTCCCCCTGCAGACGACTTTTGAAAACATTGTGACAAAAGAAGAAATTGCTCAAAACAAACAATTCCACCTTTTGCCACTTTGTTTTTAACTATTTCCAGTAATTATACTATCACTTTTAAGAGATTTTCCATGTTTTTGCAAGATTATTTTTTAATTTGACTACTGCAGATGTGTTGTATGTGGGAAATAGTTAACACTTTCCCACAACTCGCATACACATTTGTTTTGAAAATATTGTGCTCATTACAATGGGCAATTATTCCTTTTGCCACAAAGTTTTCAACTGCATTCAATTATGATACTTTCATTTACAAAGATTTTCGTATTTGTGATCATATGTTTAATCATGATTTCCAAGCCATCTGTCACACTAGAATGTATGTGGGAATGGGATCATATCATTATGTTATTAATATTATAGTTACAGGGTTTTGGCAGATAAGCAATTGTATCTACTATTTCTATCACAAACCATTTAAAACCCTTTTCCTCATATAGACGCTTTCTGACGCCTCTGCAACAGACAGCTTTTTGAAAACATAGTGATGCCACAACTTTTTCCACTTTCAGTCATAGCCATTCAATTAAAGAGATTCACCATTATTTGACAAAATATGTTCAAAGTCGCCTACTGCAAAATTGTTGTATGAGGGAAAGGGATTAGAAACAATTTTTAAAAGAAAAAAAGATTCAAATTGTGAAGACGACTGTGTAAAATTGTTTTTTTAAAACATGGTAAATCTCTTAAAGTAAAGGATTAATTATTGAATAGACTAGCATAATTATTTTGAGAAATTTAATTTTTGCCAGTATTTTCAAAAAATTGTCTGCTGCAGAGGTGTCAGAAAGAGTCTGTATATATATATATATGAAAAGAAAAGAAAATGCAATTTCGAAACAAGGAAAGTATTAAGTAAGAATGTTCAACTTTTTTTTAAACAGATAAATAAAGAATTTTGTGTATATGTTATGAAAAGTAACAGTTCGGTTGTGTAACCCTTTCCCAATAACATAAACTCTGCAGTAGACGACATGAAATAATCTAGGCAAAAAATATGGAAATTCTGTATAAAAGAAAGTAAAATATTCAAATTAATTTGGAAAATATTGAGGTGAAAGCCCAATTGATTGCTCGTTATGAGCAATTTCACCTTTTAATACAATATTATCAAAGTCGCCTGCTGCAGAGAGACGTTAGAAAGCGTCTATATATTGAAAGGTTTAATTAATTTGATAATAGAATAAATGTGCCTTGAGAAAAGTTGTGTAAACTGTCAGTTTATAAATATTGAAAATAAAATTATTTAAAAGACCCACAAGCAATAACAGCTTTTACTTATTGTTTCCTGTTCCTAGCATGTAGCTGCTTATTCGCTAGTGAGACAGGCTTTCAATCCATGGGTTGTGAGTTAAAATCACGGGCTTCGCCAACTTTTTTTACATGGTTTGACAAAAGTCAATGTGACACCTGTCGTTTGTCCATGTGAAAAAGCAGCCAGTTGCTTTGAAGTACTGATGAGGGATAGTTAGGACACACATGGGTAAGTGAACTGGTGATATGATTGAAAATTTGTTGAAAGTGACATTAACCCTTACCCATGTCTCCACCTGCCATTTCTCCTTTTGACGAAATGTTTTAACAAATAATTGAGCCGTCTCGCGAGAAAACCAACATTGTGGATTCTGTGTAAAGTATCGACCTTGATTCTAACCATGTTGCGCAGGCTAAATTCCGGAAATGCACCTTGCATCTGTGGATTTTCTGTTCCAGGAAACATAAATATATCCCCCTGATATGGAATGTGTTGGCCTGGATCAGTCTGCGGATCATGTTTTCATCAAGTATATTAGGGAACGGGTCAATGGAATAAACAATAAGACTGAGGTCTTGTTGTGTAGCCTTTGTCCATGATACTAAGTCGTACAAGAAAGATGGGGATGAAAGGTCGTCTTCTTCAGAATTGTTGTATTAGGAAAAGGGTCAATCAAACTGTGGAGTCTGATCAGACTGCAAGAAAGATCGGGATCAAAGTAGTCTTCTGCAGAATTGTTGTATTAGGAAAAGGGTCAATCAAAGTGTGGAATCTGATCAGACTGCAAGATAGATCGGTATCAAGGTCGTCTTCTCCAGAATTGTTGTATTAGGGAAAGTGTCAATCAAACGGTGGAGTCTGATCAGACATCAAGGTCGTCTTCTGTAGAATTGTTGTATTAGGGAAAAGGGTCAATCAAACTGTGGAATCTGATCAGACTGCAAGATAGATCGGGATCAAGGTCGTCTTCTGTAGAATTGTTGTATTAGGGAAAGGGTCAATCAAATAGTGTGGAATCTGATCAGACTACAAGATAGATCGGGATCAAGGTCGTTTTCTGCAGAATTGTTGTATTAGGGAAAGGGTCAATCAAACTGTGGAGTCTGATCAGACTGCAAGATAGATCGGGATCAAGGTCGTCTTCTGCAGAATTGTTGTATTAGAGAAAGGGTCAATCAAACTGTGGAGTCTGATCAGACTGCAAGATAGATCGGGATGAAAGGTCGTCTTCTGCAGAATTGTTGTATTAGAGAAAGGGTCAATCAAACTGTGGAATCTGATTAGACTGCAA
The DNA here is from genome assembly GCA_031471495.1 of Clinocardium nuttallii. NCBI lineage: Eukaryota > Metazoa > Mollusca > Bivalvia > Cardiida > Cardiidae > Clinocardium > Clinocardium nuttallii. The sequence continues at coordinate 347 of JAUELF010280630.1, read as the reverse complement.
GATAGATTGGGATCAAGGTCGTCTTCTCCAGAATTGTTGTATTAGAGAAAGGGTCAATCAAACTGTGGAGTCTGATCAGACTGCAAGATAGATTGGGATCAAGGTCGTCTTCTGCAGAATTGTTGGGTTAGGGAAAGGGTCAATCAAATAGTGTGGAATATGATCGGACTGCAAGATAGATCGGGATCAAGGTCGTCTTCTCCAGAATTGTTGTATTAGGGAAAGGGTCAATCAAATAGTGTGGAATCTGATCAGACTGCAAGATAGATCGGGATCAAGGTCGTCTTCTGCAGAATTGTTGGGTTAGGGAAAGGGTCAATCAAATAGTGTGGAATATGATCGGACTG
>JAUELF010280619.1:0-19401 GCA_031471495.1 Clinocardium nuttallii | reverse complement strand
TCTTTCTAATAATAATTCATCCTTCCATGTCATTTCTGAAAAGCTATTAAAAATATAAGTCGCGCGCTCCTGCGCGGGGACTAATAATTGTTAGGCACTCAATTGTGCTTAGCAAAAACTATCCAGATAGCAGACGCGCATATGTATGTCAAGGTTGAGTATATCGATAGACAACCATACTATGTGTACAGTATTTTCCGTTCAACTCAAATGTAATCTGCAGTTAGCCCCTTTACTTGCTTTGAGCACTTCCTGTGCATTGATTCTATATGCATATACTACCAAATATATAGATGTACTATTCTGTATATGGTTTAACTCGATCCGATTTTATGAATCCTCTGTCAGCAATATAAAAACAGGCCAGCATGCGGCAAATCTGTTGGCTGCTTAACTCACCATTTAAGGTGACCTTCCTAGAATTAAATAAGGACCATCCCAAACGCAAACTGGAACAATTTGTTAATCGTGTATGTAAATTCACACAAGTAAAGTAAAGAATGTAATAATCAATTATCCTAACTAAACCGTTCATTAGTGGAAGACTTTAGTTAATCACCGAAAATAATAAATGGCTCCGACGTGGTTCGAACCCGCGACCCAGTGACTGAGTCCGGCTGAGCTATCGTGCCTCGACTAATAATGACCTGTTCTTTGTTCAGAGAGAACTATTCTTTGTATTACACCTATGGTTTTATATTATATTATATCATATTATATTGTTTATTATACTATATTATTTTATATGATATAATATTATATTATTATATTATATTATGTGACGTCTATGACAATTTTTACCTTTCTCAGAATTATGTACTTAATTGTACATGTTTATAACATAGTTTTAAAATTCCTCACATGCTCAACTTGATACGCCATTTGTAATGTTTATGTATTTACTAGGGACGGCAACGAATACCAAAATTAGTATTCGAATATTCGATCACAAAGTATTCGAATATTCGAATATTCGACCCATTTGTGCATTCATCTCCAACAAAGAGTTTATAAATGCGGTATTTGCTGTAAAGTTATTTGACTGTTGTCTTATGTTGTTCAAATCCCAGTACACGCATTCTTATTCAGATTTCCGTTTAACCAGTGAATATGAAATAAAGGAATGTTTGTTAAAAAATATTTCAGTAAAGTGCTCAGATTTAAATTAATTGAGCACTTGCTTTATGTATCTTTTTGCGAAACATGTAGTTCTGATTACCATGTATACAACTGAAATACTGTTGAAAATGACATGAATTGCCCCCAATCTTGTCAAAACATGACAAGTCGGACATCGTGAAGGATGGATGTCGTTATTAGAGTAGTTATGTTTCACTGCTTATTGATAGCAATTTTATATTTCTCTTGCTGTGTTATAACTGAAATATTGTTGAAATTGGGCACGAAGTTTTCCCAGTATCGGATTGCTAATCATCATAATTACGAAATCGGATAATTGCACAGCCAAAACGACGGATATGTCTGATTGATGTATAATTAAATAAAACGTAACTTAGTGTTATACAAGTTGAAGTTACGGCGGTTTGGAACGTAACCATCGATATTGTACCTATCACTTTAATAGCCTAAAGCAAGGATTAACAGTTTGACATGCTATCTACAGGGTTGACACCTTATATAATACGCGTAAAATGGAAAATCGGTAACCTGTTATCTACAGTATTGACACCTTAAATAATACGCGTAAAATGGAAAATCGGTAACCCTTTGCTTTCAGTTCTTAACAAGAAAAGCGTATATAAATAGTTTAAGTATCGTCAATTTGATTTATATATACATATTTTTTAAAATACTCCTTATTTCCATCGAATATTCGAATCATGATATAGCATTCGAATATTCGACTATACGATCGAATATTCGAATATTCGTTGTCATCCCTAATATTTATGGAACACAGGGTTATGTAACATTTGTGTGAAATGCACCATGGTCCAAAAGTCCCCATGAACCATTATAATGATTTGGCAATTGACATTGTTTAAGCATATTCAACGGTTTTAAACAAGGCCCAAAGTACATAAGTATCCAATCGTATGACAAAGTTTAAAGGGTTAACATTCTGAACCAATGCAATAAACTGAACAAGTAATGTAGTATGGGAAATATGAAATGAATGAGTATTAACATAAAATCTGAATGCGAAACAAACTGGTACAATCAGGCATAGTGATTTGTTTCAAAATGGCAAATGATACCATTTAAACTGATTTGGATACTACTCGAACATAGTCGTACTTTTCCCCACTTCGCGAAGACGATTTGACCTCTCGGCGCTTTAATTTCTAAGCATTTGTTAAACTCACATTTGAGTACTAACCTTTTAAGTTATAACTGATGTTCCAATAGCATTATACTGACTGTCTTTGGGGTGATTTTAATCTTTTCAATGCAGTTTATTAATCCATGATGAACTATTTCCCAGCGCAGTCTCACCCTAAATTGTTGTATGTTTACATCCGTTTTCACGCTGCCAACTCTCTGCACGTGGCAAAAAACATGTTTATCATAGATTTCATTCTATAAATTTACGCCGATATTTTCTTTTATCTTTTTTTGATGTTTTGTTTAAAAATTGAATACAAATACTATTCGAAAAGCTTATATTTATATGTAATTTATTGTAAAGGGAAAAGGTAGTGCGAAATAGTAAGTTGGGATATATTGTATGAACTAGGTTGAGTTATGTCTCTTATTGAAATAAATGAAAAACCTGCTGCATTTTTATTGAAAAAAGTAAAAGTATTTTTTATCAATGTGTAAAAGAAACCCGTTTCTATAATGTTATTATGTCGTTGTCTATTCCGCTTATATCAGTGTCCGGTAAATCAGCTTTCTACGTGAACTTTAGGCGACGACATGAGGTGCAAGTCACGATTGAGTTTGGTACCTGTAGTGTCAGATATAAATGTGCGAAAGTTCTGTGCAGAACAATACAACAATGAAAGGAAAAGGGGTCCTTTGATTCATGAAGAAGATTCAATTCTTTTTCAATTTCAACTTCTCGGTACCCATAATACAAATACATGTATAATAAAGGGAAATATAAAACCAAAAAGGTATCGACTTTATACAATTGGGGAAAGCCGACACATTTTTAGTGTGTTAATGTCATTATATGCTGCGAACAGCAGTTGACTCAGCTATTGGAAAGGTATAATTATCTTAAGAGAAACCAAATTTGAAATTTGAAGTGTCTTCTCTTAGTGCATTTATTTCTTTGTTAGTTTACATTTTACATTTTATACTATTTATGTAATTTCAGATAATGCAACATTTCCAATTACCTTATTCAACGTATATATGCGTTATGCTGCGTTTACACTAGGCAACGATGTCTACGATCTCTACGATTTGAGAGAATCGTGATGAGCGTGGGGGCTCGTGGGGGCTCGTAGGGTCGGATCATTGAGATCATGATAGAACGTGAAGGAATCGTGGTGATCGTGAGGATCGTGACAAAGTTTTTGGCTGTCAGAAATTCTGCCACGATCATTACGATTTGACGCCAAATCTTTAGAGAGCGTGATAGAACGTGGGAATCGTAGTAGAGCGTAGTAGACCTTAACACACCTTAACAGAGCGTAACAGATCTTGATGCGCCATCGTAGGGATCTTGATGAACTTGGAAACATGATTCCTTCAAGATACACTACGATGCCACCACGTGTCTATCACGCTCCATAATGCTCTATCACTCTCTACTACGATTCGTCAATATACACTGAATAGTAATAGTAATTACATCACGCTGTTGCACGTTCTGCTACGATAGGCATTAACGCTCTGACACGCTCTGGTAAGTTCCCGCACGATCCCCCCGATGTGTTTCCACGCTCTGCAAGCTACAATACGTTTGCAACACTGAACAAGGAAACATCTATAGTTTTTGGTAGAACAAATATATGACAGCCAAAGTTGGAAGGGAAAGGCCGGGATGCTCCATCTCCCCCTTTAGCATCGGAAGAGGTCCCAGCAGAAATCCATATGGATGCATCGCAAAGATCACCTCTCCCCCTCCCTCCCCCGCTTTCCGGATCTGCCAACCACCAAAAAGGCCTAAATACCGAGGACGAAAACCGCCTACAGTAATAAAGAAAAGGATCAGATCTGGTAATTCGTGTAGGCAAACCCCTCCCTCTATGCAAAACGAAAAGTTGACTACAAAACATGCAGCTCAACGCCAGTTTGTGGCAGTAACGGGCAGAACAGATGGGCACAACTGTTCCATAACTCAAAAAATGGTACCTATCGTAAACAAATATATCCAATCGTGCTGCCAGCGTGGAAATCTTGTTCAAATCGTGGCCATAAATCGCAGGAGATCTTAACTGAACGTCATGATCGTGAGGGATCTTAACATAACCTGACGGAACTTGACAGAACGTCATAGCATATCGTGACGAGCGTAACAGAACTTGAGAGAAAATCGTGGCAGATCTTGACCAGAGTCGTGTTGGCTTCGTAACAAAACGTATCGAGAGCGCAGGAAAGCGTAACAAAGCGTAGAAAAAGAAAGACTGATGCAATAAATCGTCGGGCTCCACGATTCGTTTGAATCATGGACATCGTAGACATCGTGGCCTAGTGTAAACGTAGTATTACCGTACTTATTCCAATCTCATTGAAATCACTGCGTTTCTATGAGCTAAATTAGGCTCAACAAGTTTTCATCTCTAACAAATTAATGTTGATGACATGGTTGGCAGTGTACATGTAGACAGGCAAGCACTGCACACTCACATCTATGAAGCTGGAAATCGAATATAAAAAACCACTGCATGTTACGCTTGATATTGTTTTTAGTGTACTGTAAGCTGGTAATAATAGATAGATACGTTGATTTTGCTGATATTTTGAACAACAGTTATCTGTCAATTGATCTTTGAAATAAATGAAACACGGATTAGTTGTTCTAAAAACGCTCTTATATGTAGGTTGTCCTAAAAAGGTGTATAACAACAGTCGAAATTATTATTAGTAGTAGTATTCGCGTGTAAGTGTCAAGTCAATATGTGTCACGTATTTCAAAAACAGTATACGTGTATTTAAACTTGTCCTTGGTGTTTATGAAACATGCCATTGACCTTAAAGTGACGTGTACAATGTGTTTTATTTTTTCGATATTAGTACCACTTGCTGTAAGCCAGTCGAGCCTCATCCTCGGTACCCAAGCTACTCATAAAATATATGATACTCTGGTCAAATTGTCTAGCAAACTTTGTAAGGCATGCACTACACTTAACTTTGGTATAGCATGAAGTTTGTGTCATGCGACCAATCAATCGACTGCATTTCACCTCATAAAGTATTCATGAGTACGAGATTTGTACAGCCAATATCTATTAGATTCCCTCAGACCATCTTGGTTGATCGTAAATCATGGCCGAGCTCCACTTGTTGATAGCCAGTCGATGTTTTGTCATGGCTAATTGTCCGTCGTGCGTGCGTGCGTGCGTCCGTAAAGTATTTGCTTCACAAGACTTCTCCTCCCTAAGCACTTAGCCAATTGGGATGAATCTGCACAGGAAGCATCCTCTCAATAACTTCTCCATTTGTTATTTAAAGTTCTTGTCGACATGGCAACCGAAAGAAAAAAATTGTGAAAACCTAAAAGAAATTCTCCTCCACGACAAGTTGATTTTCAAATGATTTTTGTAGAAATGTTCCTTTGGTGACCCACTATCAGAATTCTTCAAGCCAAGTTGATTGGTCAAACAGCATGGCCGCCATGGGATGGGGCTATTTTTCCTTATATGGCTATAGTGAAAACTTAAACAATCTTCTCCTCCGAAAGTCTTAAGCCACTTTACTAATAATGTTGTTGATATGTTCCTTGTGAGACCCTCTAACAAAGTATTTTAAGCCATGTTGATTGGTAAAGAAACATGGCCGCCTGAGGGTGGGGCTATTTTGCCTCACATGGCTAAAGTGAAAACTAAAAATCTGCTCCGAAAGTGTCTAGCCGATATTTAGATACTTTTCTAGAAATGTTCCTAGGGTGACCTTCTATCAGATTCCTTCAAGCCATGTTGATTGGTTGAAAACCATGACCGCCAGGGGCAGGACTATTTTGCCTTATATTGCTGAAGTGAAAACTTAAACAATCATCTTTTCCGAAAGTGTCGGACTGATTTTCAAATAATCTTTTAGAAATTATCCTAGAGTGACCACCCTCTATCAGATTCCTTCAAGCCATGCTGATTGATAAAAAAAAAACATCGCCACGAGAGGGCGGGGCTGTTTGGAGGTTTAAACTTTGCCTAATGGCATTGGAGCGCTATTGGCCCTCGGGCCTCTTGTTAAATAACTTTGAATAAAATAATCTTTGCTTGAACCTCAATCAGATTCGGTCAAGCTATGTTGATTAGTAGAAATAATGTCAACCCGGAATGGGGCTGTTTTTTTCTGCTTTTGCAACAGTGAAAATTTAAAAAATCATCTCCTCAAAACATATCTTGCCGATTTTGCAAATAAGTTTTCAGAAGTGTTCCCTGGTTGATATTGATGTAGTTGCTAAACGGACTGAACTATTTGCCAGTTCGTAAAACAATCTGCAGTTTCCCCATGGAACGACCTTCCTGAGGAATTCAAATATCTTCAATCTCTTCTATATGTTTCACTCACGTTAACACATGTTTTTAGAAAACACAACATTTGTTTATTGTTCTGATGTCAAAAATCAAAATGATGTCACCAAAAGTATGTCAGAATATGGCAGCAATGATTTATTGTCATTTGGTAGACGTGCCCCTAAAAACAGAGATAATAGACGTAATGTTTGGAAAACACATACATATAGAAAAACCGAAAATTGGGCCGGGATGAAGTCGATGACGTTACTATAGTAACAGTTTGTTGTTATCAACGATGAACACATATCTAAAAATTACTGATTGAATAGGGAACATCGCGATCTACAGTGAGTAATACGATATATATTTTAGAGTAAAGACCAGATAACTCTACATCTTATATTGACCACTACTGGAGCCAATATACGCACGCCTTAATTCCCTTTTTTCATTCTTCTTAATACCCTTTACCTATTGTTTATTATGTATGTAATATCGATAAAAGGTAGTTGATGACAAACCCAACATTTTATCAGTTCAGCCGCATAAGTCAAAACAAGAACACACTACACATTAATGGATGTAGTTTATTTATGTACAGTACAGAGTGAGACAGAAACGTGAAAAAATCACGGGCAAAAAGGTTTGTACAAAGCTCGATCGGTTACCATAGCAAAATATCATCAACAGGTCACCATTTAGTCAGCAACATGTCATTTAATACTTCTTCCCTGAAATGAAATAATTCAATATGAATATATTCGTAAACATAAAATCATAGATCTTCAAAAATAAACCCGTGAACTCCCTTGTTACGGATGGACAAAGAACATACAACAGACAGTAGTCAACATAAGCAATTATTCGAATTTAAAAACTTGAGATTTGGAAAAAAGTAGCTTGAAATATCTCCTAATGATCGTTTAAATGTTTGGTTTCTATTTATTTAATGCCGAATCGTAAAGTACATGTAGTTACAACTTTGTGTTAAGACAACGATTATATTTATGTTCTGGATACAATTAACGATAAAGAACCAAACAGTAACTGAGGAACTATTAAGAAAATATAGATACATGAATATAATAAAGAGTATAGTATGAGTTTAATATGTTTTAAAAAACAATAAAGAATGCAAGAAAGAGACATATTTACATGCCGCCAGACCACTTACTGTAATATCTGCCGTATCCATATCCGCCCATACCGCCATATCCGCCACCCATACCTCCATAACCGCCATATCCGCCCATGCCGTAGCCTCCTCCCATGCCGTAGCTTCCTCCCATGCCATAACCTCCCCCCATGCCATAACCTCCTCCCATTCCATAACCGCCCATGCCGTAGCCTCCCATACCACCATATCCGCCACCCATACCTCCATAACCACCATATCCGCCACCCATACCTCTGTAACCGCCATATCCGCCACCCATACCTACGTAACCGCCATATCCGCCACCCATACCTCCGTAACCGCCATATCCGCCACCCATACCTCCGTAACCGCCATATCCGCCACTCATACCGTAGCCACCTCCCATGCCATAACCACCATAGCCGCCCATGCCGTAGCCTCTCATACCTCCGTAACCGCTACTCATACCGTAGTATCCTCCTGGTGTGGCTACGGCCACGACCAGAAATGCTGCGAGGGCAATTAGGACTTTCATTCTGTAAGATAAATCAAAGCATTAAAGTACCAACGTGGCTCAATGACGTCACATATGAGGTCCACTTCCTTTTCAAAGGATGTAATTTTCATATAAATATTAATCTTTCGAACATAGCGGATAAACTTAATTGACATGTATGTATAGTGTTTCATACATTAAAGTACCTACGTGGTGAAATGACGTTACGTATGATGTCATTGCCATTTCAAAGGACGTTTTCATGTAAATGTTAATCTTTCGAGCAAAGCGGATATACTTTATTGACATATTAACACGTTTCATCGTTTTTGCAGCAGACCACTTTCTCAAAATATTGTGGCAAAAGAAGGTTTTGCACATAATAAATAAGTTCATATGCGCTACAATTATTTTGACCCTTTTCAATTATTATACTTAACTTTTTAAGGATATATCTGATACCAATTCAAATGTTCTAACCCATATGGCTTTCAGAAAACAGCAGATTAATGAGGAAATGCTCAAAATTGCCCATTAAATTAAATTAATCATGTATGATACATCTTGGGCTGTATAATTTTATATGCACTATTACTGTATACTTTGATAGTTTTCCTTCTATTTTCCATTTGGAAAAAGGATGCAGTATCCGTCGATATTGCACGGGTTGATATTTCACGCATTGATATTGCAGTCAGATGTTTTTAACGTGCAGCTAAGGACGGACCAATTTCCATACAGTAATGTTACAAAGCGCTTCCATCCAAACCATGACGATTTAAGAGACCAGCCTACAATGTTTGGTAAATCCCGTGTACATGAAACGCTATGAAAAATCGGTAGACGTACACAAAACCCAACCAAGTCTATTTATAGCATTATCCATGAGTGTTAACTGATACATACGTAGTCGTAGTTTCTGACGTAATATATGACGTGTTTCAATGACATCGGCATTTGTAGACTGTACACATTTTGCTATATTCACATGTTTTTTTGACAGTCATTAACGACCTATATATCTCATTAAAATGTGACCAACAAAATCAAAACCTGCTAGGATGAATGTGCACATACTTGTTTTAAAGGTAGGTATTCTGATTATTTTTGTCATTCTCCGATGTGAAGTTTGTGAACGCAGAATAGAAGATGTCTATTCGATTTACTGAACGGTAATAAAGATAAAATTATCTAAATTGTAATAAAGAACAAAACTATCCAGGCGTTAATAACAGATTAAGATAATACACGCGTTCTTTATGAAATACACTGCCTGTAAAAAAAAAGCATTACACCTCATGTTGTCGACGATACCATTTCGAGTCGAGAACAACAAGGGCGGTTCGTAAATTATATTGTTAATGGCCCTAGCAACAAACTGAAACGACAGTATAATTGGGTTATAAATCGTTAATGTTTATTTATCTAAATAATCAAAACGAGTGTTAAATTTCTAAACAGTGAAGTGTTTCAAACAAACAAAACGACACATTTCAAATAGCCAATATCAAATTTTACAATTTGAAGGTTATTGCATGACTAAGGGAAACGATTGTGTTGGAACTCGTTCTTTCAGTGGAGTTCTGCCCTCGAAATATCTAGCAATTCAGCCGAAGGAACTCGTTCAATACAATATTTTCCCATACAGATGCAATAACCTATACTATGAAACAATTAACATATTATCTGTGTTCGTAATATCCAAAGTTATACTATCTGAACAGCCTATTTTTACCACATTGTAACGTACGTGGTGTTGCAGGAAACCTACTGCAGTGAACGTACATTTCTTAATATCCTACCCAATATTTAAACGATTGAAGAAATTTGTATGTGCTTTCAAACTGTGCATATATTGCCGTTAATTGATGAAATGGCCTTTTTGAGTCGTTCACATATAATGATATCAGCATTTTCCGATATGTGTGTCCGTTATCCCGTAAGATGTGGGGAAGAAAAGACAGTGGTGGTATTTAAAGTAGAAAAGACTGCTTTTCAATCATAAAACCTCGAATAATGTATATTCAAAGCTTATTCTTTCAAGCAGATACGCCATATCTCTGCATATTCGTTTTATCAAACAAAAACTGATTTCAATCAGCAGGGTTAAGATTTAGGCCTTGGGTCATTTTTGCATGTATAGAGACAGTGACTATACTGGTGTGCTCAACGACTCAATTCAAAGTACTCATTGTGGACGGCAGCAACACAAATATATCACACAAAACACAGATACAATATGTATATAACCCCGTGACAATAATCAGTGCATTATCATCACTTATGAAAGTATCGCTTTTGGAGTGATAGCGGAACTCTGTTTGTTTTATATCGCCTGCCAACCTGTCATATTTACAGTTAAATCGTATAGTCTTTAAAGATAGGTTATTTAGTTCGAGCCTTACATATATCTCGTAATGCTGTTTCATTATCGGACTTGAAACAAAAGGACCATGTACATTTCATTGTCTAAGTTTAAGATTTAAGAAGAAGAAAATAACATAGCATAAAAGACTTACCTTGAGGTTAGATTAGGCTAGCAATTCGTGTCTGACTTAACTTCGTACGATGGCCCCCTTATATACTGCTTCGTGTGGCCAACTCATTGATATTCATGATGCATTTCATTGAATTAAAGACAAACACGTGTATTTGCGTTTTGTTATAAGAAGTACTTACGGTTATTTTGAACTTAGTCAGTGATACGACTCGGTCATTGCTTTTATTACCCTAATTATTTATTGTAAAAAATTAACCAAGCGTAATGAAATTTGTCTTATAATATTTATTAGAATTAAACAACCGTATCTTAAACATTTTGCTTGATGTATTGTTTGGTCAATATATATTTAAAAAAATGTACGAAACGACGATAAAACAAAATAACTTCTTTCACTGAATGGTGTACAGTACATGCCTAGAACGGACTGCACAGAAGAGCACAGTGATCTGATCTACACTGTGTTTTCGGAATCATCTCAGGTTGGTATTTTGCGAATGAAATACAATATGAGATATGAGCATCGAAGCAGGAAAACCGGCCTTCGGGCAGCAGATGATAGTAATACTCCAGATCCGCATGGGCATACTCCGCTTAGAACCTTCAGTGATCATCATCAATTCTAATGGGCATTTAAATAATGTTTTGGTAGAGGGTTAGAACACAGATGCATAATTTTCTACTCCGTAGTTCATATTTTGAAACCTCTGGTTTATTAAATCAAGCATGTGTCCTTTTTTCATCAAATGAAATACTTCATGAAAATTGATGAGCTTCATAATATATTCAAGCAGTGACAATTTGTCAAAAACCAAGCGATCGCTTAATTGTTACGTCAACCACTTATTAATTGTAACCTTTGATCATTTCACTTTGTTCAACCTTCGTGCGATTATGCCGTAAGTGTTACAAGCGAGAACAGAAATGACTATGGCAAAAACAGAAAGTGCTCATTCAAAGCAGTTCAAATCTTTTCAATAACTATTAATTTGTTTTATTTACAGGTATGCACTAACATTGACACAACTTGAGAGAACATCGCGTTATAAAGGCGAGAACAGAAAATATTATGGCAAAAACAGAAATTGTTAATACCTTGGTTAATTAGATAAAACATTTAGTTAGAATAGAAAATATTTGGCAAAAAACTAAATTGCTCATTATGAGCAGTCTCTTTATATTTTCAACACTTATTTACAGGTATGCACTTACATCGACAAAACATGAGAGAGCATCGCGTGATGAAGGAGAGAAACAAGTCAGTGAAATTGATAAAATGGATTTGTCTAGTTTTCTTAGGACATTAAGTTGAAATTCGTGCTATGGATGACGCTTACTATTTTTGAAGTCAGATTGTCACGTGTCACACTTACAAACAAAATTGAACACTACCGAACACATTATACAGCTGATTCTAGTGTAATGGAAGTCCTCTATAATCTGCGTATTAAGAACTCAATACTTATAAGTATGATATTTTCCTGAATCACTCAGCGCGGCTGATGACATTTTCAGTGGTACGAATTTGAAGTGTGAGTTGAGCGGCAAGCGAATCAACATCAATGAAGTATTGCATCCAAGATGCAGTGTTCATTCCGATGTCAGTGTTAGATGCATAATACTACATAGTTGCGCAATAGCACAGACTCGAGCTCGCGACCTGACGACTGAACCGTCTCCTGTTATCATTACCAGAATAAAGCGACACTCTCCACATAGTCACTTGAACTCAGAAACATGCAGATTCAGGCCCAGCGTCATGCAATTAACAATAAGCCAACATAATTTATATAAGGACAATAAGCTTCCCATCTGGTGTTTGCTTAGAAAGCCCAGACAATAATGGAATATTGTCAAATCATGTAAATTGGCAATATCTTTGAGAAAAATAATCGAACCCGAACGTTTTGATAATATGCACATATCCTCTTATCAGGGCAGCTTCCCCGTTACATTTCTACAGTATCATCAACACTAGATACATCGTCGGCAAGTAATAACACACTTGACTCATTAATACCATTTGAAACAAATATTCCAAGTTTATAGGCGCGTTATTTAAGCAAGAAATTGAGTAATTTACAAATAAAAAGAAAAGTTATGGATTCCCCACAAAGCCTTGTTTTATGCCTTTCATACACTCGAAGTGTAGTCTCAAGTTAATGACGCGGCGTCAGTATGGGATAGGTTTTCATTTTGTACCATGGGGTGACGTAATCGAAAAGGGAGCAACCATCATTAATATTGTTAAGACAAACTCTAATATATGGTTGAATAAAGCAACCTTTATGAATCAATAATTGTATTGACTGATTTAAAAAATTAAAACATGCAAATTATGTATGTCTTCTACCGTTTTACAAATCTTTAGACACAACACTTTATTTATATTTAATAACTTTTCCCCAACTTCCTAGGCTACGTTTTTTTTAATAATTTGATTATCAACCCTTACGAGCTCCTAGGCTACGCTTTTTTAATTGTTTGGTGTAAGGCCCCGAACGTTCCTCCCCATACAGTTTGTTCATTGTGTGCATTGTATTCTTGCTATATATGTTAACTATACATGTGAACTTTTTCTTTTAATTTCATAAATGCTCAACTTTGATATTTGCTTTAAGCAGAGACATATTAAACATGTTTCTGCTTAAATTCACTTACACAATTGACTATTTATAGAATATTATTTAAGAAGGGAGTAAACTCTTGAAAAAGGTTATAGGACATTTCTACCGTTAGACTCGGGTAGTTAATGCCATTGGCATATTCGAACAAGAAACTCTAATAATTCGCTGCATCTGCTAAATCTTAAAATGATAGTGGTTAAAAGCTCACGTAAGCATTTAAATACATAAATATAATTTAAATTTAAATTAATTACAATTAAACTTTTTAAAATGTGTTAATATACTCCCGTCTTTGCTATCATACTTCTGCTAAACTGCAAGGAGAATAAACTTCCCGCTCTCCTTCCAAAGCTTGTGTCATACTTAACTTATAAACAGAGTCATAACACCTTAATATATGTAAATATTTAAGCACCTATGTGTTCTTTTTTTGTTTAATTAGTTGAGATAAGGCAGGTTTTAAAACTTCAGCTTCTTTGACACATTATAGTTGCAGTCAATGTTAAGCAAACTTTAGCAGCATATAACACGTCTATCCCTACGTCACAACTGACACTTTCTGCTCTTGGTAGCCTTTTACCATAGGGTATGGTAGCCAGTTGAGCATTGTAGGCACATCTTTGTCTTCTTGTTTAAAATAAAGGAACATTTGGCCTTCTTTTTCGAAATATTTACAACCTGTCTGTTTGTTTTGCTTCTTGTAAAATGATTACGTTTGTTCTTTGTATAGTTTGTTTAACGTACTATAGGCAAATATGCCTGAAAGTAATACAATGTATTGTATTGTATTGTATATAAGTAATTTTTCCTTTTGTCACAAAGTTAAGTTATCAAAAGACGTCTGCTGCAGTTTCGTTAACATCAGCCATCGCCATGGAAAATGAGCTAATGGGGGAAGCATGTACTAATACATTCACAGCAGGATTGCAATGTATGATTGTGCTCAACGATTTATCTAGGAACTTGTATAACAAACTCAGATCTCACACTGTGAACGAAGGAGTGGAATAGACTGAAAATTGACTGTTCCCAAGCTGGAGAAAGTCTTATTTTCCATTGTATTGTTTATTTTTATATGTCATGTATATGCAAAGCTTAAACTCGCTCAATGTAATTGGCCTTGCTACTAAAATAATGTTAATAATTCTAAAACGATTACTTAGCAGAAGAGTGGGTTTACGTGATTTATAAGATATATATTGTTAGGGCAATAGTTATTACTCTAAATATGAGTCGTTCTAAGAAAAAAACAACATATAAGCCTAAGCATGCCGCGCAGGCTAACACGGACAGACACTTTTCGCCTCCTGTGAATTTTCTTTTTCAGAAATTATTACTTTATACATCTATTCCTCTGAAACGGAATATGTCGCCAGGATTAGCCTGCGCGAATTGCGAAGCTCGATACATTACACAGAGTCCATGTGGGTTTTTTTATATTTCGACAGTAAAATAAATTCAGTCCATCAATGATTCCGATTATTTAATCCCTTGACCCGGGCTATATTGACACACGGCATGCTGTATCTTAGTGATTTCATGAAGAGTAATTTTATAAAACATTATATTATATACATGATTATGTTAATGATATAATCATATGTTCTTTTGTTTCACGTATGAAACAGATGGTGTATCATAATGCACTTATTAAAGTACAAACAACATGGAAGTGTGTATCAATTGTTAACATTAAGTAGTAAATTCGAATACATTCTTGATTTAAAATATTAAGCACATGTAAAACAAGATATCGGTGGAACCGATGGATGCTCCCCGACGAAAAGCAAAGACAAAGGAATGGTACTATTCAACAAAAGTACAGAACTAGTTGGTCATTAGTAAGTAAGTAGTAAACAATTATATTACAATGAGAAGTTATAATATGCCAATCTCCTCTTATTAGGGACACTTTCCTTTAAGTGTCATTGAATTTCAACCTATTCCAGATATAAATAGTAGTATATCAACATTATAGAAATTCAAAGGGCCATTATTCTGTGAAAATCATTTAGCGTTAGCATGTTGATAAAATGCACGTCTCTCTTGTTAGAGAAGCTTCCTTTAACAGTCTGTGTGTGTATACCACGTGACATTGCATCGTCAGACAGCACTAATTGCTCTTGATAAGAGGTAAAAACAATGGTAACTTATTTGTATATCTTCACCCTTTCTAATGAAACATGGCGCAGTCTACGCCGCTTACAATGTCCTATCTCCGATATCTTTTTACAGGAGTTTGATTGGTGGTCAAACACTAATACGAACCAGATCTCAAATCCAGTTTTGGTACATTTTGAGAAAGGTTCGTCGAAGTGTTTGGAGAAACTAAACCACTAACCAAGCTCCGTTACAAACCGGAGATAAAGCTCTGTAAACGACGTAGACTGTGCCATGTTTCATACAAATTGATGAAGAAATAAAACAGTTACATACCGAAGTAAAATATTGCTGTCCGCCGTAGCATTCTTTACGTCAAAGTCACGTGGTATACACCCACTGCTTAAAGTATCATTGAATTTAGTGTAGCTGCTGCGAAATAGCCCAGACACAAATGGTTATATGTCATACTATATAGAAATTAAAAGGCCTATAAGTATGTGAAAAATCATTCAGCCGGAACATGTTGATAATTTGCACTTCTCCTCTTGTTAGTGAAGCTAAGTTTCCCAATAATTGAATTCCGACTGGTGGTTGTTTAGAAAATGCCCGGATACAAATTTCTTTATGTCAAACTATTTAAAAGGTCAATAAATCTGAGACCAGGACTTGTTGATATTTCTCTTGTAAGTGAAGCTTCACATGAAGTTCCAATCAATTCAAGTCAGCGATAGCTTAGACATACCCCAGATTTAAGAGGTTACAAGGAAATAAAAGGCAATACATATGCGAAAATCATTCAACCGGAATGTGTTGATTATATGCAAATCTTCTCTTATAAGTGGAACTTACCGTATAGTTTTATGAAATTAAAGTCAATGGTTGCCCTCCGTACAAGAAGTTTCCTTTGTCATTATGTATATATATATATATATATATTATGTCTTGGAGACAGAAATGCTTCCAAACATCTGTACAATTCATCAGTGATAATTATGACTCCGTCAAAGCCAAACAATCAAGCCACAGTGTACTTTGAACTGAACAACGACAATCCTTCAACAGTTTACACACCGAAACTGAAAGTATTAAAGAATCATTAAACAAAATCCGCGATATACATGCCGAGTTAAAGGTCCATCTTATATATAGCAAGTGCAGGGAAATGCGCGATAATTTAGTATTCACCAACATCGTGAAGTACTAGTTGATTGATTGATTGGTTGATTGGGGTTTAACGCCGTTTTTAACAATTTCTCAGTCACATCACGGCCGCCAGTTCACCTACTCATGTGTTACCTGGTTTTCTGTCACCAGTACTCCACACAACAATCTTCCCAAGCAACTGGCTGCTTTTCCACATAGACAAATACACTATATTACTTTAACGCCAGATCATCAAACATATTGCTGATGTGGACAGAACTATATTTGATAGTATAGATGTTGATATCGGCAGAATCTTTTGCACGGGTATACACGAGTATCTGTGTAGACATGACATGAATCCTGTGTGCAATTAACAGGATAATGTTGTCAACAGACTTGACAAATTTCTGTAGATTAAATGATTTTGTAATTTTGAAGAATAGATCATTTTCTGATAAAATTCGACACTTGACATGTAAAGATACCCCTGTGATAGACTCAGTTGATGTTTCGGCATGTGAATCACTACCATTAGTTGATGGTTTTAGTGTAGAAGGATTCTGCTCTATACTTGTCTTAAGTTTAAATTATCTTCCATTAAAGTTGATAGCAATAATCAATTCGGCAAACCGAAAGATACTATAGGTAAATGGAATGTCGATAAAATGGAAGACTTTTTAAATAAAATAAATATGTCAGTTATAAATGAACTTTTACACAAACTGAGTATTACTGATATTCTTTCGGACGAAAGTAGTATAAATCAGATAGTAGCCACTCTTGAAACTGCTATAACAGACTCCGCCAAGGACACATTTGGTATAAACTCTAGTTTCCAGAAAGATAAACGTCACAAATAATCGCTAACTCAAGAAATGGTTTAATACCGAATGTAAAGTAGCTAGAAATAATAAAGGTGCAAACACAAGTACAGCTATGTCAAAAATATTGATACTATAGATGAACTAGTAATGTCCTCTAAGATTTATAAGTCAGCCATTCGAAAAGCAATGCTTTGGCATAAAAGAGAATTTCGTAAAATAATTCTTAATATGAATGGTAAATCTCCGAAAGATACTTTAACTATATCAGTAGCCTTAATAAAAAAGCAGAACGTGCTAATGTCGATATCGAGGCGTTTTATGATTTCTTTGAAAATATGAATAGTGATTATGTTAAAATAAATGAAAACATTCAAACAGAATACCCAAATACAACTATTGACAAAGAGTTGAGTGGTACTAAATAATTGAAGGAATTATTTCCCGAATCGAGCAAGGGGGTAAAACACCGTTGCACTCCTTGTCATTATTATTATACTATATGGACGTATAGAAGGGCTATATATAGTAACACGTGTGGGATTCCCCAAATTATCCTACGATCATTTTATAATAGCGTATAGACGAGAAAGATATATTTTTTTAGAAATTTACCGAGTTAATGTGTATTTTTCCGCATGTTTTGCTGTAATAGAAATTCGGACGCCTGTGGTCTACCGATGGTTCGATCCTCACCGTAAACAAAGCCACGACATGTATACACGAACGTGTACCATGTCTACCGATGGTTCGATCTTCACAGTAAACCAAGCCACAACATACACAAACGAACCATGTCTACCGATCGTTCGAATACATTGGACCGAATGATGTATTCAGAGACCGCGGTCAACTTAATGAATGGTCATAATGTTTATCTCCATTGATTTGATTCACACTTTTGAGTCAGTCTTTTGCGATTAAAACCCTTTCCCAAATACAATAAACTTACAGCAGACGATTTGGAAATCACCTACGCAAAAACAGTATAATACAATAAAAGATAAACATTGTGTCAATGAGAGAGTTTGCTAATTACGAGCAATTTCTCCTTTTGTCACAAAGTTTAGTTTTCAAAAGTCGTCTGCCGCATTTTCGTTAAAATTAGCCCTCATAGTGGAAAAAAGCTACATGGGGGAAACGTGTTAGGATACGTTCACAATCGCATTGCAATGTATGATTGTGGTCAATGATTCATCCAAGAAGCGTGTTTAACAAACTCAAAACACACACACTGCACGGAGGAGTATAATGGACTGCATATTGAAGTTTTCAAAAGTCGTCTGCTGCATTTTCGTCAAAATTAGCCTTCATAGTGGAAAATATTGGGGAAATGTGTACAGATGAATTCAAAATAGGATTGCAATGTATGAGTGTTGCAATTGATTCATATAGAAGCGTGTTTAACAAACTAGGATCACACAGTGCACGAAGGAGAACAATGGACTGAATATTGACATAAAGTTTAGTTTTTAAAAGATGTCTGCTGCATTTTCGTCAAATTTAGTCTTTGAAGAGGAAAATGGCTACATGGGGGCAGAATATTGACTATTTGCAAGTTTGAGAAAGTAGAATTTTCCATTGCGTTATTATTTTTACAGTATATGCAAAGCTGAAATCCGCTCTAGGTAATTTGCATTGCTACATTAAGAATACTCAATCGAATACTTAACATAATGGGGTTTGGACTCTGCGTAAAGTATCGACCCGGATCAGTCTGCATAATCCGCGTAGGCTAACCCGGACATACATGTTTCGACTCATATGGATGTTATGTTTCAGGAATGATAACTCCGAGACGGAATGTGAATGTGTCTGCCCGGATTAGCCAGCGCGGATTGGCAGGCTGGTACATTACGCGTCCATACTGTGGGTTTTCTCGTGGAACGGCTCATAATATATTGACCATCGCTGGAGACGATATCCAAAACGCCTAATGCGGCGATCACACTAGTCCGAATGAGCTTCCGTTCG
>JAUELF010280609.1:0-10449 GCA_031471495.1 Clinocardium nuttallii | reverse complement strand
AACCTATGACTAAAAGTGGTAAACATTGTGGCAAAAGGAGAAATTGCACGTTTTGTGCAATTTCTTCTTTTGTCACTTTGTTTTCAAAAACCTGTCTGCTGCAGAGGCGTCAGAAAGTGTCTACGTAGCTGTGTGAGGGACCAGGTTAAATGAGGATTTCATCCATTTCCGGTACATACAACAAATTATCCAACAGGTGACTGTGTCAGTGCTCAGGCAAAAATATGTGGAAAATCACATTATGTGCAATTTCTCTTATAGCCATTGAGTGAATGTTTTCAAAAGTTTTCTGCTGGATATAATATGTCCGAGGAATGTGTCTGCAAAGTGGGAAAGTGTTTAGAATAAGGAGACAATAGCACCAGAGAAGTGTTATTAAGACAATATTTATGTGAATTGTGATGCATATGGACAAAAACCTCAATTGATCCAGGGAGCTGTCTCTGCAGATAATTGCAGTATACTGCCTCTGACAATTAACCCTCTCCCTTTCTGACAACGACCTTTTTGAAAAAATTAAGTTCCATTAAAAGAAGAAATTGCTCAAAACAAGCAATTTCTCCATTTGCCACAATGTTTTCCACTTATAGTCATAGGTTATATATTCCATTCAATAATAGAGATTTTCCATTCTTTGACAAAAAAGTTAAAAGTCGTCTGCTGCAGAATTGTCGTATGATGGAAAGAGTTAACCCTCTCCCACATAACGAAAGAAACCGCTGACAACTCTGCAGCAGACGACTTTTGTAAACATTGTGATATAAGGAAAAATTGCTCAAAATTAACAGCTTCTCTATTTGCTGGAATGTTTTCAACTCTATTAAATATCTTTCTTTTATGGATTGTTTCCTTATTTTTCCCTAGATGTTTTCAAAGGTGTCTGCTGCAGATGTGTTGTATGTTGGAGCGGGTTAAGCTTTTTGGTTAAAATGCATCATGGCTCTAAAAATATGTAGCAACTAAAGGAAATTGGAACCAAACTTCGTTAAATGGCATAATGAATTTACATGCATCAGGGATAATTAATTATCTCCCCGGTTTACAATATGAGGGAAACATTTAATCACCAGCATAGCTGCACCAAGGACAAATCATGAATTTATAATCTAATTATCATTGATTGAGACCTGTCGTGATTCCATGCTGCAAGGACGCACCAATCTATTGAAATTTCATTACACAGCTTTATGGTCAGATATGCGCCAAAAATAATTATGGCATATACTGTTAGGTTCTCCATACAAAAGTAGACTTTGCAGAGTTTTGTTTTATTCCTTTTCCACATACAACAAATCTGCAACAGATTACTTTGAAACATCATTGCATTTAATTTATGGAAGACATAATTATAAAATGAGTATATACATAGTGAATTTAACATTGTGGTTAAAGGTGAATTGGCACATACAATGTTTTTAAAAGTCGTCTGCTGTATGGGGCAAAATCTGTACAAAATGGGCTAACTTTTACTAAAAGATGTAAAAGCAATCAAATAACACATTTATAAAGCCAAATTATCTACAAAAAAAATGTTTATATTTCTTGCAAGATGCTTGTACATCTTAATTCGAAGCCAACAGCTAGGTAATACTAAAAATTAGACTGCAAAACATTTCTAGTAAGATCTAAATATGAAATAAATCCTGAGCACAAAATCAGAATTTTTTTTACGCATGGTTACTGTCTGTGTAATGAAAAGACAATTATGTAAAGATAATTTGCTCTATTGCTGCAATATTTCAAATGTTTTGCTGCACACAGTCAAAGGTTAAAGATAAAACAATCAAACCATAAATTCATGTATTATCAGTTACAAGATTAAGAATTACTTCTATTTATGAAGTTAGATTATGAGCAAATAGTGTTTATTAAACAGTTTGACAACACTACAATTCCAGGGACCGTAAATCCTCGCATATCAAAGGGGAATCACTTGACAGGGTGACGTGGTCCCCAGGAAACCAATAATAAAATATGTATTTACACAAGTAGAAATGCAAATTTGCACACTTCCTGTCACAGGGCATCCAGATTATACAAATGATCAATGATCTTATCTGCGACATCAAATGAGACGTGTCCGGCGAGAGAGCGGCCTGTTTTCGTTAAATACGTGTTGAAATATCCTGGAATATTTCACAATATTTAGAGAACCATATTTGATTGATTGATTTTGGTTCAACCGCTTTCAACATTCTTTTGAGTCATATCACGGTGGCCAGTTCACCTACCCATGTGTTTCTTGGCATTTTTCAGACCAGAATTCCACACAACAGTTTTTCTGGATGCTTTCTCTTATTGGTGCAAGACAAATGATGTTTGTTGCATCGACTTTTGTCTAACTAAGGAGAGATTGTTGGCAGAGAGGGTTCAAACTCAGACCCTGGATTGACAGTTCACATCGCTACTATAACTGAGACAAGCTGCTGTAATACACATTAGTCTTTAAAGGCAATGCACCTATTATCTTTATGTCATGTCAAAAAACAAATGTGACAAGATATCATTTTCATCTGCCACAGCTTGAATATAAATGTCAACCATGTCCACATTAACAATGTTGTGAATTGTAGTAATACAGTAGATTTCTCTTGTTTTATTGATTCTTCTGATTTCGACCAATAATGGAAACTGGTGATTCTGCAGCAGATATATTGAACCTTTGAAAACATTTAAATGTTGCAATTGGAAATTTCATAAATGATTACCGGATGTTTTCAAAGTCATCTGCTGCAGATGTGTAGGCATTGGGAAAGGGATACTTAAGTCCATACATGACTTGAATTGTTAAGCACTTTCTGATTTGAGATACATATAGCAAGAAAATATTATATCCGGAAAAATTGCGAAATAGCTTGTCTTGATCAGTTTCTGCTAATTTCCAACAATGTTTACCAAAATTATCTGCCGCAGAGGCACCTTCTGTCATCTGTGTATTCAAAAGGCTTAATTAAAGTGCAGCTAGCTAATTGAAGGTTGTAACAACCTGCCTGAGTTACATGACCTGTCACATGACAAATTAGGTATGAGTGTATACATGACTGTGTCAACAAAAAGCTGTCATGGGCATGCAATGTCATTAGTTCAAACATATTCATGATAATTCTTCAAACTTCTCGTTCTATATTGTTTTGATCTACTGTCATGTTAGAGTGCTTTAAGCAAAGCACATTTTCTTAGAGTAAGAAAATATAACGGAAATAAGGACCACATGAAAACCAACCTTGAGGTTATTTAAATCAATGGCAATATTCCAGATATTTATTCTAAAAGTCTAATAAGTGGTATACTTTGTTTGTTTTATGGGGTTTTTACGCAGCTTTCAACATTATTTCAGTTATATCACAGCAACAGTTCACTTATTCATGATCCCTGTGTAAACAGACCAGTACTAGGCTAGGAAATGTGCCTTGCCCAAGGGCACTCCACCATGATCTAATTTGGGCCATGACTGGGGATCGAACCCAAGATATTCAGTTTCAAATCCCTGGCGCTAACCTGTATAATTATACTTTGCGACACCTGAGTGTTCAGTATGTCAAAACTGTTCTTCAGGCGAAAGCTGAATCAAAATAATCTCTGGAGTGTTGAGTTAAGTAAGTTGAAGTTGAGTTAGCTGTAACCAGTATAGAGCATGGTCAGAAGTTGTGGATGATCAGGCTGCCGATTCTCTATACTAAAGGCAGGTACAGGCTTAACCCTTTCCCACATGCAACAAATCTGCAGAAGACCAGGGTAGTGACAAAATATTGAAAAATCTCCATCAAAGATTATTAAGCTTAATGTTAAAATAAAGTTGAAAAGATTGTGGCCAATTGCTCTCATGAGCAATTTTACCTTTGGCCACAGTCTTTTTAAAAGACGTCTGCTGCTATTGTGTCAAAATGTGTCTGAAAGTGGGGAAGGGTTCCTGCTTGTGATCTGACTCAAAGAGTTAATTTAATTTGTGTAGGTTATATGTTTGACGAGCTGATGACAATTAGGGAAGATTGGGATAAGACTTAGCAGAGGTTAATCTTTATAAACCTTTCCCACATACAGCAAATCTGCAGCAGACAACTTTGAAGATGTCGACGTCTATTCAAAAATATCGAAAATCTCAAAAATTGTAGATATAATTACTGAAAAATGTGAAAAGCAATTTCTCCTTATGATACAATGATTTCAAAAGTCGTCTGCTGCTGAGGCATCAGTAAGCGTATATATGAGGGAAAGGGTTAAACTTTGCTTGGCATCCTAATGAGTGAAGGTACCTTTTGGTGTGGCTGCATAGCTCTTACAGTTTGCACTATATGACCTTGACAACTACAAGATCAAATGATGACAACTGACAAAGAATTGTCATGATAGGTAAAATTGTTAAATACCTTGTGGTTTGTTAAATTATAATAAGTCACTTTGTTAGAAAATATGTCTGTCTATCAATTGTTATTACTACTAATAATAATGTATTCTTTTATTTTATACTATAGATTAAATATTTTTCACTGAAATAGTGGGAATATTTCTGAGACAAAGAAGACAATAAAGCAATAAATATTTTTCCCGCTTTGTTTCCAAAATTATATTGCTGCGAGATTTGTTTCAGTCAGGCAAAAGGTAAAAGGCACTTATTGAAACATTAATTTTCTTTAAAATATTATTCTTTTTATTCAAAATTAGCACAAAAAATGTGAACAATTCACATAAACTATTAAATGTATAAATAGGTGTTTATATTCAGCAATACATGAAATATGTAATGTCATAGTTTTTACTGTCCGTAGATGAAATGATTGCCCAGAAAATTGGCCAATTTTTACATCAAAGGTAATTTGATGAACAACTGCATCAAGATGGAGAAAGTGGGTTCCGTCAGTCTCAAAGCCTTTTGCTATGAACCTTATTTACAATGTCGCAGCAGAGCTCTAGATATTAGGGGCATTTTTCATGTTCTAAAATCTTTATTTGACATTCAAACCCTCTGTTGTTGGTACTCAAAAGAATCGTCTCACAGATTGTGGCGAATTCGCTCTTATCTACCCTAAGTCCTCTATCTGTCCCAGTCCAACTTAGATTTTGAGGAACATTGAAGAAAAAGTTTAGAACGTGAATCAATTGGGACTGTAGCAAATACACTTGGTTTACCTATAATCACAATTTGGACAAATGTATTTAGAACTTAAACCCTTTCCCACATACAGCTATTTTCCTGCAGACAATGTGGAATACTTCTAGACAAAGTAATGAACAAACTCTATAAATGAAAGTGTGAAATACATAATAAGAGTCGAAAACATTTTGGCACAAGGATAAACTAAAGAACAATAGTCCCAATCCTAAAGGTTTATATTACTGCAAACCACAATTATACTCCCCCAAGGTTCATTTCATGGTGCACTCATTTTGATGATCAATGATTCGAAAAGTAGCCACTTAAAAGGGATGATTTCGTCTGCTGCCCTTCGTAGAGCAGACAGGGATAGTATATAAATAGGACCAGCTTTTCTGTGATGGAGATCAAGCACTTTTGTCATCTTTTCAGCAGATGTTAACTCAAATCACTGTGGAAAAAGGAGAAAATGCTCTGTAATTTGATTGAAGCTCAGCAGTTTCCATGTTTTGAACCCTAGAATGTCTCATAGAAAGAATCTGAACCCCTCGATCTGCAGCAGATTAACTTTTGAAAGGAGAAATTTTCTCCTTTTTGCCAAAATGTTTACAACTCTATTAAAAATATAAACAATCATTTAAAGAGATTTTTCCTATATTTGTCTTGAAGTTTTTAAAGTCCTCTGCTGCAGACTTGTCGTATGTTGGAAAGGGTTAGGAACATATTCCTCAGCTTGTTTTTTTAAAGCCAAGGACTCTGAAAGTATTAATTATAATAAGGAAACTTAATGTGTTAAACATTTTAAGGAAAAGATTGTTCAATTGTTATCTTGGATTTGATTTGAGTTGAAAAGCTGTCTAAAAGCTGGAAAGGGTTAAGGGTTAAAAACAACTTTTATTTGTGGATCTTATATTGAAATGACAAACAACTATTAAATAGTAATTTGTATACAATTTGTTTTGGGGGAAAATGCAAAATAAGAGCACATTACTATTGCCTTTGTTGTCATTTTGATGGTTCTTACATGATGAATGGCTTGTTATTATAGGCAAATAATATTCTATAGGTTTTTGGTTAGCAATATTTACATGGGAAAGGGGATCAATGGCAAAATTTAACCCTTTTCCCGCATAAAGACGCTTTGTGACACCTCTGCAGCAGACATAATGAGCAATTTCTCCATGTTGCTTCAATGATTTCAAATCTATTCAATAATCGTTCTATCATTAAAGCGTATGATTATGCCTGCAACCCTGCAAGCTTGGTATGATTGTGCAAGCTTGCAAGCGCACAATTAAGCGTGCAACCTTGCAACCAAGGTATGATCGCGCAAGCGCGCAATTAAGATCGTAAAGGTTCCTATCGCAAGCATGCACAACCTTAATAAGGTTGCGTGAAACACGCAAAAAGCTACCATTCTGCAAGCTTAATTAAATAATAAGCTTGCGCATGCTTACTTTTAAGATTACGAAGGTTCCTTGCGCAATCTAACTGCAAGCTTAAATAAGATCGCAGAACGCTTAGATGCAATCTTGCCACAACCTTGCTGCAAACTTAATTAAGCTTGCTGTTTTGGTTTGGGAAATTTTGTAAGGCTTAATTCTTTTTTTGGGGATTTGAAAGAGTCGACTGCTGCAGATTTATTGTATTGAATGTATATTGTTTTATGGCGCATCGACAGCTACGGTCATGTAGCGCGCATTTAAATTTAATTATTCATGATCCCTGGGTAAACAATTAAACCAGTACTAGGCTAGAAAATGTGCCTTGCCCAATGGCACTCCCACTATGACTGTAGTGCCGCGACTGGGGATCGAACCCGGGACACACGGTTTTGGAATTGCCGACTCTAACCACTTGACCACTGCGGATTCCTGCAGATTTATTGTATGCAGGAATTTGGGGTTAAAGATATGGTGTAATAGTGGAGGCAAAAATAAAAAAAGGGTTTTTTCCCTACAATCCAATGTGTGTCCTGCATTATATAACCCTTTCCTAGTCATAGGACAATTCTGCAGCAGCCGTCTTTGAAAATGTTTTGTCAAAAAATAGAAAATCTCTATAATTGAATGGATAACCTATGACTAAAAGAGGAAAACATTGTGGCAAATTTAGGAGAAATTGCACGTTTTGAGCAATTTCTTCTTTTGTTAATATGTTTTGAAAAAGCCGTCTGCTGCAGAGGTGTCAGATTAAGCGTTTATATGAGGGAGAGGGTTAAAATGCAGTACTCAACAAAATCCTTCATTGCAGGTGCTCATTGTCTCAGTGTGACTCTCTCATCTAAGGCAAATAACACACACACTCCGACATACAATAGATCTTCAGCAGATCTAGGCAAAATTGTAGAAATTATTTATAAATGAAACATAATAATCAAATGTATACATTATAGATGAAATCATTGTTTCAGAAGACGAGCATTTTCTTCTTTTTGTCTAATTTTGTCCAAAAGTCGTCTGCTGCAGATGTCTTTTCATGTTCATGCCGTTATGAAGTCGCCCTGTAGGATTGTTTGTAATGAGGAAGTCATAGAAAAAGAAAAGCTTTGTCTTAATTAACCCTTTCCCTCAGATCGACGCTTTCTGACACCTCTGCAGCAGATGGCTTTTTGAAAAAACATTGCGACAATTTAGGAAGAAATTGCTAAAAACGAGTAATTTCTCCTTTTGTCACCATGTTTTCAACTTGATTCAATTATTGACATTATCTTTCCTTTAAAAATACGTTTTCAAGGTCTGCTGCAAATTTGTTGTATGTGGGAAAGGGATAACCAACTCAAAGTCACCTTTGATGACAGAAGAAAACATTGAGGCAAAAGTAGAAATTTCTCATAATATTGCTGAGCAAATACTTTTGATTCCTCTTTTAACAAAATTGCTCATAATGAGCCATTTCTCCTTTTGGCAAATTTTAAAGTTTTTAACTTCATTCAATAGATTATGTGCTTTCATTTAATTATATATATACCGGTAAGAGTTTCAATATTTTCTACTTATTTCTTCAAAAACATTAAATGTAAACTGTTTGTATGTGGGAAGGGTAAAGAAGTCCTGCAAATGCAGTTTGCATGTTGTTTCACATTATCCGGGTTTCACTTTCTGGGTTGTTTGGTATTTTCCATTATTTGTATATAGACATGGGGGAATTTCCAGGGACTTCTTCTTCCTTTACAGATTTATCTATCTGTCCCAGATTTGATCTCTTAACTCATATGCAGACGTATTTGGACTCTTCTTCAGCACTTGCCCTTGGAAACCATTCTGGCAAAAGGAGAAGTTGCCCATAATGAGTAATATTCCCCTTTTCAACCCTTGTTAATAATCACACTAATTCATTTAAAGAGATAGTCCATACATATTCCTATTTTGCAATGTCGTCTGCTACAGACTTGTTGTATATATATATAGGAAAGGGTTTAGTCACTTATTTTGTCCTGTAGAAGAAGATATATTCACAGAAATCTTGCCATTTTTTCCCAAGATTTATGGGCTTTGTCAAATCTTGACTATTGTTCTTTATACATTTGCTTGATGGAAATTGAAAGTAAGAAATCAATATAAAGTTGAAAAAATTGTTTGAAAAGGTGAAGTTTTGTTTTGAGTAAATTCTTCTTTTCGCAAAAGGTTTTCAAGAAGTACCCTAAAGGCCAGACCCATTTGCAAACAGGTTATAATTAATCACGAATAATAATCAAAGTACTTTTCTCTCAACAATATTTCTCGTACTAATACAATCAAGCTCTAATAGGGTGGGCATCCGAACATAGGATTTAACCCTTTCCCTCATATAGACACTTTCAGATGCCTCTGCAGCAGACGGCCTTTCGCAAACATAGTGACAAAAAAAGAAATTGCTCAAAACAAGCAATTACTCCTTTTGCCACAATGTTTTCCACTTTTAGTCAATTTCTCCTTTTGCCACAATGTTTTCCACTTTTAGTCATATATCCATTCAATTATTTAGATTTTTCTATTTTTTGACAAAATATTTTCAAAGTCGTCTCCTGCAGAATTGTCGTATCAGGGAAAGGGTTAAGCCAGTGAAGCTGATGTCTTTTTTCCATCTTGCTGGCTATCCCCACGAAATCTTGAGTGCCAAGGAAGGTGAGCTACCTTTCTTAACGTCTTTGGCTACAGACCCAGCCCAACCAACACTTGAAACCAACCCACGACCTCCCACAGACGTTTCTAAATAATCAACCCTCTCAAGGCAAGTCTGAGGTTAGAAGGGCAAATAAGGATTTAAGAACATGAAATATGCTCCTTTATCGAGAGCTCACTCTGGTTTCGGCTGAAATGTGTAATTAAAACCTTTAGACAAAACCTATAATAAGATAAATAATCAAGTCACACTGTAGGAAAATTGTCATTGTTATATCAATACTTTCCCTGGAATTTCTAACTGGATTTATAGGTATTTTTCCCATAAAGACTTGTGATTTATGAATTTAAGCCACTGTGATCTTGCAATTTGGGCTGTTATTGACTCTATTGTTTGGCATCATTTAACCCATTCCCTTATACAGATGCTTTTTGACGCCTCTACAGCAGATGACGTTTGAAAACATTGTACCAAAAGGAGAAATTGCTCATTAAATGACTTTTGCCTAATTTTCACAATACGCCCAGGATTGCCAAGGATCAACATGGTGCCATTACGTACCTTCCCAGAGCCAACACCAACACCAGCTAGAGCCAACACGGTCACTACACAGAACGCCCCAGACTACCCCGTATTGAAAAATCTTCCCGGGCGGTCCCGTATGACCAAGGCAATTTTAAACAGTTTAAAATTTCCTGGGTGGTGTTATGGACTATTGGACCATCCCGGATTATCCCGGACCGTACGTGGATCCAACACGGATCTGACCCCAGATTGGCCAAATTTCAGGGAGGTTGGTGTGATTGGGGCTTAAACACTTTGTTGTGGATACTCAAAAGATTAAGCTTGGTCATGTGACATATGGATCACTTTGTTCGATAATTACAGAAACATTTTGTGGAAAAGACTTGTGTTCTGTACATCAATAGGCATCTGGATTATTCCAAATCACTAGGAGAGTGTAAAGATTTTCTCCTACAATTTTATAAAACAGAAGTCCCATAAGTCTTGAATACTTTTTCTTTTCTCGATAGAAAATCTATACACTCCTGCTAGGCACAGTTTTCTACGGTTCATAAATTAGAAGAAAATAAGCATGGTTGTCTTATTTTAAATGCAAAATGTTGTTCAATACTTCAATATTGAACATGAAGACACTTTCTAATGCTGACGAGCCTAGCCCCATTAGCTCAGTCGGTAGCGACGAGGGCTGTCAATCCAGGGGTCGTGAGTTCGAATCCCGGCTCGGCCAA
>JAUELF010280598.1:0-10449 GCA_031471495.1 Clinocardium nuttallii | reverse complement strand
AATGTTTTCCACTTTTTGTCATAGGTTATCCATTCAATTATGGAGATTTTCTATGTTTTGATAAAATACGTTCAAAGCCGTCTGCTGCAGAATTGTCATATGAGGGAAAGGGTTAAAATATATCAAAGAAAGAGTCAGTGACTTTTGGGAACCAGTAAGAACTGTTGATATTCTCTGTTCAGATAACAGTTGCCACAGCCCAGGCAGCACCTGAGGGCATCCTTCCTCCACAGTTGGAAGTTTACAATGCAACGGCTCTACGTATACAGTGGTTCCCACCAGATATCCCCAATGGAATTATAGCAGAATATATCATCTACTTTAATGGGGGAGAGAATAACCATACACGACACAATACAACGCAGCTTTTTATTGTCATTGCAGGTAAGTTCTTAACTTTCAACTCTGATGCACTTGCAGCAGATGATTACCGTAATGAAAATTTCTCCTTTTGTCACAATATTTTCATTTCTATTCAAATTTATATATATTTTTACAGAGATTTTCCATTAATATTTATTAGTTAAAAGTCTGTTGTATGTGGGAAAAGGTTTAACACTAAGTCTTACCTGATGTCTAAATGTAGTCTGATGCCAAAATGTTTGAGAAAAAGTGGCATCATGCATAACAGTCATGTACAGAAGTAATTAAAAATGTTGAAATAGAAGAAAGTGTTCATTTTGAGTGATTTCCACAATTTCAAAAAGTATCTGCTGCACAGATATCATTGTATGGAGAAGCAATTTTAGAATTCAAGATTTACAATTTATCAATAATAAGTGTCTCTTATATATTCTCAACCGTTTTCCACGCAAAAAGCTGCATCAGATGTCTCTTATATATTCTCAACTGTTTTCCACGCAAAAAGCTGCATCAGATGAATTACGATTATTGAAATGAATGAAAAACAGTGTGTGAAAGAACCTCATTAATGCTTTCCCAGGTGAAACAAATATACAGCAGATGAGTATGAAAAACCCTTGGCAAAAATATGGAAAACCCCTCTCAATGAAAGTGTTATTTCTGAAAAGACTAGAAAATGTTGTTGCATAATGATCAGTATCTGCTTTGTTCACAATGTTTTCCAAGGTTTTTGCATGTATTAAGAAGGGTTAATGTACCTTGGAGATTGAGATATTTTAACCCTCTTCACCATATACAAATGCTACATTATGCCTCTGCAGAATACGAATTTTGATAACAATGCAGCAGAAGAAGAAATAGCTCACAATGAGCAATTTCTCATTTTGTCACAATGTTTTCAACTTTTTGTCAGTTGTCTGCTTAATAGTTGTTGTATTTGGGAAAGGGTTAAGAACTTAAACCCATTTGACATTATATCTGTTGTTGGACTTTACAAGAAGCATAATTAAGGTTATCTGTCATAAAAAAACCTGTTCAGTTCTTTTAGCTTAGAAGGTATCTGATTGTGCAATTAAATTCCTATATGGATCCAAATTCATTTTTAAATTATATTACTTTAGTGTAAAATATCATATAATAATTTGCAAATGGTAATCTTAGCCTCCATATTGATTTCAATGTTAATATAGCAGAATATAAACATTTACTTTCATTATTATAGTATTGCCTTAGAAATATCTACTAGTAATTTCTAAAGGAAGATGTTTTGAATATATATGGTGATGATAACATTTTAATGTTAATGGCTAGTTATTGTTATATTTCAGATTTACTACCGTTCACTGATTACAATGCCACACTTGGAGTATGTACAGAGGTGGCCTGCACAAACAGTTCCCAAGTATCCATCAGAATGCCAGAATCTTCCCCACATGGTACACTCATTTTTAGCTTGTCTATTTGTAAACTGTCCAATCTAATCCAGTAACCTACCATGTTAACCCTTTACTTGATACAAACACATTTGCAAACAAAACCTGGTAAAAACATTGTTGAAAACAAATGCACAAATATTACCAAAAGTATATTTCCAATTTTGCTTATGTCAAAGTGTTTAAACCAGACAGCTCTGAATCTATTATATAAGTTTTTTTAAAGCAATTTCTTATCTAGAGCATAACTCATACAGTATCAAAGATATCTTCCTAAGAGGTATATTAGAGGAAACCTGTAACTTATTTACTCCATTAAGAGTTTTGACTATTTCCCACTGTCCGACGCGTCTGTGTTGGAACTTTTTAAAACTGTATGGCTAAAAGTGAAATTGCTCATAATGAGCAAATAGTCCTTGACACAATGTTTTTCACTATTTTCAATATTTATTCTTTCAATTATAAGGATGTTCAATACATTTTCCTAGATATTTTCAAATTCTGTTTTGTTGTATGTGGAAAAGGGACAATTATGTAAACAATTTGACATTGCAGTGCAAACCATACTGTGAATAAATAAGTGTAAGTCTCTGTACTAATTGATTGTTTAATCGATGAACCATTGTCATAATTTAAGACTTCTCATAGATGAAAAAAAATGAAGAAAGGAAATTAATCTATATACATGTATATATAACATAATGAATGGACAAATTATATACAAATAAAAACTGCTAGAATTAGGGATATTGACATATGTGTCTGAACATACATTAACCTTTTTTTCAAAATCTTCTTTATCAGAGACAGGACTTGTAATGTTTCTTGTTATCTATCTACAGGTGTGCTACCACCAAAGGTCATTGTTCGTAGTGCTACCTCTGTAGATGTATACTGGACACATCCTTCACTGCCCAATGGAATCGTCGTCTTTTATAGTTTGATGAGATCTGAGAGAAATAACCAAATGCGAGTATTTCTGGGTGAAGATTTTCATGCTACAGACTACAGTCTTATTCCAGGAAGAACATATAACTATTTCATCATAGTTGGTACAAAGGCAGGTAACACTAGCAGTGACTCAACTCTGGTCACTATGCCAGACAACACACCCACTAACATTCCTGAACCTCTCAATGTAACTGTGTTGAGTGCCACTCAGCTCTTTGTAGAATGGGAAGCAATCCCACCTGAGTTTGGTGTTATTGACCAATACAGAGTTTTACTGAATGCTGGGCGCCAGCCAGCTGTTGATAGAGGCGTCGGCTTGAATACATTTGTGAGCATATCTAATTTGTTACCTTATACATGGTATGAGGTCAGGATACAGGCATGTTTAGAAGGGGTACCAAATGGCTGTGGAACAGGGCCTGGCGTGGTTGTACAAACATTCGAAGCAGCTCCAACCTTCCTAGAGAAGCCTGTTTTGGAAACAAAGGGTCCAAATATTATAGATGTGAGATGGTCACCACCAAGATACCCCAATGGTATTATTACACATTACCTGATTTATTATAGAAACTATGGGTCAAACATAGAATTACTCATAAACCGTCTTAAAAATAATACTTTCTTTATCAGACATGCAGGAACAGAGTTGAGTCCATTTACACAATATGAGTATAAGATTGTAGCAGGGAATTCTCAGGGAGATGTGGCCAGTCCATGGAGTTTAATACGAACACAAGACGCCCCTCCCACAGGCCTACCCCAGCCCATTATTACTGTGACAGGAGGTTACTCTGTTGATCTTAGATGGTCTCACCCAGCCAAACCTAATGGTATCATACACACATATGAAATAATATACAAAATGCTCGGTGGTGATCCTGCTATTCTCGATAATTCAGTCAGTATAACAGTTAATGGTTCATTGAAACAGACTTCAGTAAGTGGGTTAAAACCTTATTCTGATTACCAGCTTGTGTTAGAAGCATTTAATTCTGTAGGAAGTGTTTCCAGTCCATGGACAACATTCAAGACAGGGGAATCATCTCCAGCAGGACTAGGGCTGTTTGATATAGAAAACATAAACACTGGGACAGCAGTCATCCTTAGATGGGGTCCTCCTCTAAGCCCTAATGGAGTCATTACAACCTACAGAATATATGAAGCTGATTCACCCATAGCTGCTTTTCAAGGACTTAATCGAGAGTTTGAGTTACGAAGATTAGAGCCATATGAAGAATACTCTGTGCAGTTAGAAGCTTGTACCACAGCAGGATGCACTAGAAGCTTCATGCAGAATTTTTTCACAGCTGAAACCTCTCCAACTGGCCAGCCAAATCCTACTACCAGTAATATTATTTCAACTAGTGTAACTCTAACATGGCATGCACCAGCCAATCCCAATGGGAGAATACATATGTATGAGGTGTACAGACGAACAAACAAAAGAATACAAAAAAGATCACTCTCAACTCCAGTTGTTGTACATAGAACAACAGATACTGATGGTGATACATTCACATACACAGATACTAACTTGCAGCCATTTACTGAATATCAGTATAGCATAAGTTCAAGTAATTCAAAAGGCACAACAACAAGCGATTGGCAGTCTGTGTTTACTACCCAGGCACCACCTGATGGTGTTCAGCCACCATTTGTTTTCCATTTAAATGACGAGGTAGATGCCCTTCAAATATCCTGGAAGACACCAGACAGACCTAATGGTATTTTGCAAAGTTACCGCCTACAAAGAAATGACTCTGTACCTTTAAGTTTTTCCATTGTCGACAGTAAGGAGTATATAGACTTTGGTTTAAATGCATTTACATTTTACTCATACACAATAACAGCTTGTTCTGGTGGTGGATGTACAACTAGTGAACCAACCATCATCCAAACAATGGAAACTGCCCCTCTCAATGTTTCTCCACCCACTGTGATTACAGTGAATTCTACCTCCATGAGAGTAACCTGGACAAAACCACAGATTACAACAGGGGAAATATCCGCCTATCAGCTCTATATGAATGGTTTCGTGGTCTATGAAGGGATGGGACTGAAATACCTGGCCACAAACCTGGTACCTTTCACAGATTATACATTTAGACTGTCAGCCTGTACCACTGGGGGATGTAGGTCAAGTGGGGAGGTCACTGGGAAATCTGATGATGCAGAACCAAGAAACATGTTACCGCCTATTCTGAGAGTTATGAGTTCAAGGTCAATTGAGGTGTCATGGCAACAACCCCAGTACTCTAATGGACTGATAACCTCGTATGATGTGAGAAGAAATGGTAAACTCATCTTTACAGAAAGTATTAGTGTATCTGGCTCCCTGAGAACATCTTATACAGACTACAATCTGGAACCGGGTACTGAGTACATATATGTTGTGATGGCTAGAAACAGGAAAGGAAGCACAGAAAGTCCAAGTTCAATTGCAAGGACGTTTGCATCATCACCCAGTGGACTGGATGCTCCTTTAGTATCAGCCTTGTCTTCATCATCTTTACAGGTAGGTAACATTAACTTTTATAGACACACTTTATGAAATTGAATCAAAGACATTTTAAGGACATTTTCAAAAAAGAAAATATTGTAATGTATATGACAGTTTAGGACTTTTTTGCTTTGAAAACTCCAAAGGACATAAATGTTATAATTAAATTGCAATCAATAAACCGCAATAAAAGTATGAACCTTTCAACAAAAAAAGCAATCAACATGTGTTAAATTGCATAATTTATGATTTTGTTTTGAGTTTATCCACAGAATTCTGACTTTTTGAGGGGATTTAGCCGTATCTTGTATATCAATCTTGTTTCATCATAAAATAATTTTGTTACAGGTGACATGGGACATGCCTGCCAATCCCAATGGTGACATAAGGAACTTCACTTTGTATAGAGATGGTTTGATTGTGTACTCTGGTGGGCCAACCCAGCTCAACTACATTGTACCAGGACTTAATATATGGACAGAATATACGTTCAGAGTACAGGCATGCACAGAAAGGGGATGCACTCTTAGTAGCGGCAAAAGGGGAAGAACTCTAGGTAGTCAACCTGAAGAGCAAGGACCACCAACTTTGCTAGCATTGGCCAATCAGGACGGAGCTCATGCTGGTGTTTTGATAGAGTGGGATCCTCCCCTAAAGCCAAATGGTGTTGTACAAGTCTATGAAATATACAGGCGAGAAGTTATTGAATTACCAACAGGTTGGTATTAACTTTTGCCCTGAGTCGTCTACTTTGAAAATAGCTTCAGAAAAAAAGTAATATCTAGAAATATGTATAGAGTTAAAATCTTTATGGGAAAAGCAGAAATGAAGTATCAATTATATTTTTGAGTTGTCTGCTGCATTAATATCAAAAGTCATCTCCATGCATTCCTTTCATATTCCATAAGTTGTGTATGTTTTAGGAGTATTGAAAAACGTATTGCAATTACTCATGCAAACAGAACAGAAGATAATGTCCCATTTGCTCAGTGTTTTTGTTATACCTTTCTCTCATATAGACACTTATTGCTGCCTCTACTGCAGACAACTTTTGAAAACATTATGACAAAAGAAGAATTTGCTCTTGAGCAATGTTCCTTTTGCCACATTATACTTTCATTTATAAAGATTTTCCATATTTTTGCCAATATATTTTCAAAGATGTCTACCACAGATTCTTTGTATGTGGGAAAGGGTGAAGTTGACGTATTGAAATTACTCATTTAAATAGAACAGAAGATAATGTCCCATTTGCTCAGTGTTTTTTTATACCTTTCCCTCATATAGTCACTTTCTGCTGCCTCTACTGCAAACGACTTTTGAAAACATTATGACAAAAGAAGAAATTGCGCATGAGCAATTCTCCTTTTGCCACATTATACTTTCATTTATAAAGAATTTCCATATGTTTGCCAATATATTTTCAAAGTCGTCTACTACAGATTTGTTGTAATGTGGAAAAGTTGACTGCTAAAGAATAATAAAAAGACCATTCAGATATGAGAAAGCCAATACCTTTCCCTTTATGCAGATGTAACTAAACACTTCTGCAGCAGATGACTAATACATAATTATAATAATAATAATTACTGTTTTCCAGCACAATTATTTCATTGATGTCTTTAAGGATACTCTTGTTATAGAGATTATCCATTTTCTTTGTCATAATTCGGAATTTGCCTTGGCAGTGGAAGACCAGGGTTCAATTCCTTGGGGTCAGGTTATATCAATTATTTAAAAAAAAAAAAGGTATTAATAACTTCCTGGTGCTCAGGGTTGCAGGAACAGCATCACAACTGATGCATCTGTGTCCGGATGAATAAAACAAGGAAGTACTGGTACATTATCCAGGAAATGTTGAGATATAACATAATTAATGTTGAAGCAGGGTGAAACACCATTCAAACAAACAATTTAACCAAATGCAGATAATTATGTTGTTTTTATGAAAAGGATTAAAGAGCATTTATTATAAAATCATTGATGTGTTAAGTCATCTTCTCCAGCATCACATCATCCATGAGAATAAAACATTTTCAGGAACAATCTATGGCCCTTCCAAACTTGTATACAACGGTAGCTTGCAGTCTTACACAGATAAAGACTTGAACTTGGAACCATTCACTAAGTATGAATATTCAGTGACTGCTTTGAATATGTTTGGTAAAGCAAGTGGACTCTGGACCCAGATAACTACAAAGGAATCTCCTCCAGATAGCCTTCTACCGCCCACAATAAACGTAAGTAAGCTCACACTGGGGAAAAAAGGGGCCTTTTGTGACAGTGTTTAACCCTTTTCCATGTCCAGAAAATCTGCAGCAGACAACTTAGAAAACATAGTGACAAAAACCTGAAAAATCTTCATAAAAAATAGCTTAATTGTTAGATAAAGTTGAAAACATTTTGGCCAAAGGAGAAATTGCTCATCATGAACAATTTCACCTTTGGCCACAATGTTTTCAAAAGTCGTCTGCTGCTATTGTGCTAAAATGTGTCTGCAGGTAGGAAAGGGTTAATTAAAGATACATGTGCGTGAAACAAACAGAATTGGTCTAAAAATATTTATGCAACCAGAAGCGAGGATTGGGGAACATAAAGTAATAGCAAGGTCTATTATTATCCTTTGACCAATTAGATTTTGTCCTGTCAAAGGTAGGACTTTTGTATATGGCATGTGATATAACAAGACCTTTCTTTTGATACCAAATTCTGTGATCTTGTAACCTTGGCTTTTACTTACTTATGTAATATGTGTAGCTATGTGGGCAGTGTTGGTGTTTCATAAACACATATTGTTATATTCAGAAATTACAGTTCACAGATGAAAAATGACACCTGTTTACATCATCAGATTTGTGATGTCATGGTTGATGATAATCCCAGATATGATTTTAGCTCATGAGTGTTAGCTATCGGCATCACCTTTTGCCTGTCATGCACTGTCAGTAGTGGATCATGAACACTTTCTTTAAAGGAACGCCATCTCCTAAACTGCTTGGCTAAATTTGATGAAACTGCACAGTGATGTTTATTGGGTGGTGCCCTTTAAAATGTGTTCAAGGAAATTAATTCAATGCAGAACTCTGGTTGCCATGGCAATCGAAAGGGTTTTCCTTTAAATTTAAAATCTTCTTGTCAGAAACCCATAGCCTAGATATTTGGTATGGAGCAAAGACTTGTTGTCCTCTAGCAGGACTGTTCAATTATGCACTGACCAAAATCATTTTCTTGCCTAGAGCTTTAATATTTGTTGTGTAGCATCAGAGTTCCAGATAAGGAGGGGTTTACAACTCTTTTCTTATCATTCAACCACACCTATGTTGTGGGTACTCAAAAGAATTGTCTCATCTAGAGGATTCTTTTGAATACCCACACAATAGGGTTAGTGGATAAAATATGGATTTTAGAACAAGCAAAACACTCCTTATTTAGAGCTCTGTGTGCATCGTCTAGTGGTCCTATTCCTAGATTGTTCAAGATCTTGTTTGTTTCTATAGTTGAATAATAGTTTGCTTTTCAAGACTTTTTCAGCTTTAATAAATATTGGGAAAAAAGTGCTCATTTCAAGCTTTTCAACCTTTACAAACAATGTTTAACTAGTTGTCTGCTGCTAAGGCATTAACATTTATCTGTATTAGGGTAATGATTAACCTAGATTGTTTTGATTTTCAGGGTACATCACCATCGACAATATCAGTGATCATTACTCCACCCAGGAATCCTAATGGTGTTGTCAGATATTACAATGTCCTTGTCAATGGCACAGTGGTAAGTCATTCAGTGTTTACTTCATCTGGTATTTTATCGTTCCTCTGTTTTGGAATTATCTTAGGAAAAATTTGTGCACAAATCTATTGTTAACGATAAGCTTCAAACTACATCTTCTCCAAACCCACTATTCGGGAGTTAATGTTCCTTCCACCATGGTCCCCTTTTAAATTTGTTCCAATGATTTCATTCAGTGCACAACAGTTACTGAAGGTAATAATCATACAGACAGGCAAATGACTGTTAAGAATGCAACAACATGATGGACATTATTGTACATTATATCTTGTACATAATATCCTGAGCTGTACTGTATGAAATATCTAAATGGTCTGCAACAGTTGCATCAGTCTCTTTTCTGTCTTTAATTATAATTTCTTGAATTTCCACCACCATTTTGTTATCTGCAATAGTCACTGGCCTGCTGCTATGCTAATAAT
The DNA here is from genome assembly GCA_031471495.1 of Clinocardium nuttallii. Taxonomy (NCBI): domain Eukaryota; kingdom Metazoa; phylum Mollusca; class Bivalvia; order Cardiida; family Cardiidae; genus Clinocardium; species Clinocardium nuttallii. The sequence goes on along the minus strand of JAUELF010280598.1, from coordinate 994 downwards.
TTCCGATTTTCTGCCTTGGGTTTAGGTGAAGCTGTTGTAGAATATTGACTTTAATCCTTTCCCTCATATGACAATTCTGCAGCAGACGACTTTGAACATATTTTGACAAAATATAGAAAATCTCCATAATTAAATGCATGACCTATGACTAAAAGTGGAAAACATTGTGGCAAAAGGAGAAATTGCACGTTTTGTGCAGAGGCGTCAGAAAGCGTCTATATGAGGGAAAGGGTTATTTTTTTATTACTAAAATGATGAAAGAGAGAAACAATACCAACGGCTAGAATATACGATAAATGTTTTTTGTTAATTATTTCTTCCTAAAATGACGAAAGACATTTGAAAGATGGACACAATACTAGAATATAGGGTAAACGGTTTAAACGGCAAATGGTTTGTTAATCGTTGCTTTCTAAAATGATTGAGAAATATCAAAATAACTCGGAAGTTAAACTAGTTCAACATTCCTTCCAGTGACTAGACTTAAACAATTTAAAGAGGTGATTTGAAAAATAACTGGCGGCTTTTCCACATCAATTGTTAGCCCATTGCCGGTGGAAAACGAATTACGCTTGTCACAGTGAATTTTGTCAAACATCGGAAAAAATTTGGCCGAGCTGGGGTTCGTATTCACAACCTCTGGATTGACAGATTTAGTAAGACCTCAAATATGTTGGTTCATCTTTATTTTCCATTTTCAGCATTCTTTGTATTACATGTGAACATGGCAGTTGCTTGTATTGTACTCGGGGACAGCCTCGCGACCGTGTCCAGTAGGTTGATCCATATCCTAACCTCGTCGGTGTTTCTCTGTGTTATACTAAGCGTGATACTTTACATAAAGGGATCCGACGTGACGGGCAAAAATAAGCACGGGAATACAGGTAAGTAACAGTCTAGGTTATGTAGATTATTTGATTAACCCTTTCCCTCATGTAGACGCTTTCTGACGCCTCTGCAGCAGACGGCTTTTTGAAAACATAGTGACAAAAGA
>JAUELF010280576.1:0-10450 GCA_031471495.1 Clinocardium nuttallii | reverse complement strand
GAGGGGGGATACATATATATTTTACAATCTCTATTATTATTATTTTTAAATTATTAACTCTATGTATATAAAGACTATGGCATATGTTTGTCAGAATGTTTGTCTTAGTGATATATATATAGGCCAAGTTCAAAACAGGGTCATGTCCGGTCACAAACTAGGCCACTAGGTCAGCTTAAAGGAAAATCCTGTTAACAATCTGGAAGCAATATTCTTGGCTTGAGCTTGTTGAGACTTTGTCAGAATGTTTGTCTAAATGATATCTAGGCCAAGTTTGAAACTGGGCCATCCATGTCCAGTCAAAAACTAGGTCACTAGGTCAAATTTAAGGAAAATATTGTAAACACTCTGGAAGCCACATTTTTGGCTTGAGCATGTTGAAACATTGTAAAAAGTTTGTCTTAGTGATATCTAGGCCAAGTTTGAATATGGGTCATGTCCGGTCAGAAACGAGGTCACTAAGTCAAATTCAAGGAAAATCTTGTGAACATTCTGGAAGCCAAGTTTTTGGCTTGAGCATGTTGAAACCTTCTCAGAATGTTTGTGTAAGTGAAATCTAGGACAAGTTCGAAACTGGGTCCTGTGCGGTCAACTAGCTAGGTCACTAGGTCAAATTTAAGGAAAATCTTGTTAACACTCTGGAAGCCACATTTTTTTTTGCTTAAGCATGTTGAAACTTTGTCAAAATGTTTGTCTTAGTAATATCTAGGCTAAGTTCAGATATGGGTCATGTCTCGTCAAAACAAGGTCACTTGGTCAAATTTAAGGAAAATCTGTTAACTCTCATGAAGCCATTTTCTTTGCTTGGGCATGTTAAAACTTTGCCAGAATGTTTGTCTAAGTAATATCTAGGTCAAGTTCGAAAACGGGTCATTTACAGTACAAAACTATGCATGCATGGCTACAGCAAAAACTTAAAAAATCTTCATCTCCGAGAAAGTGTCAGGACCGATTTTCAAAAATTTGTAGAAATGTTCATTGGATGACTGTATGCAGGCCTCTCTGTGAATTCTTTAAGCCATGTTGATTGGTTGAAAAATAAGGCCGCCAGGGGGCAAGGCTCTTTGGTGATTTAATGCAGCCTTATGGCTGTGGAGCGATCTGGCCCTCTTGGGCCTCTTGTTTCACTATGGAGTTGTAATTACTTATATTTTATAAGATAATTTTTATTTTATCTTGGGAAGAATTTTTTTATTATTCTCGCTCATGGCAAAGCCCGGTAACTCGTAAGAATTATTTTTTTCTTCTTCATTCGATTTAATAAAAATCGGATCTTTCACTGAAACAAACAAATATCCTCTATTTATTATATGTCTTGTAGAAATGATTCATGCTGAAACAAGGTTGTAAATTTTAAAATTTATGTAAAATTAGATTTGCTAATGACTGTTTGAAATAAACTGGGCTAGTGTGGGGGAATCAGACTGAAAGGTCAGACAAGGGCAAGTATAACATTGTGGTTTTACTCCAGACTTGGTTTATGATTTCTTACAAAACAATGCACTTCCTATTACTGCATGCAAACATATAATTTGAATAGGTTGACTTCATCAATTTATATTTGAATTTTATTATAATTTCAATATTAGCTGAGATCAGGTAATTTAAATCATTTATTATTTATTGAGTGCAGTTTTGTACCAGTAACAGAGAGGGAGATATAATTGTGGTAGACAAAAAAATAAAATATTGTTGACCCTTTTCCCATGTTTACTGCCTTTCTTGACATCAAAGTGTAAACAAAATAAAACATTAATGGAAAATAGGCATTGCATGCTTTTCATACAAATTAAGTATGCTCAATTTGACCGCTTCAAATCTGTGTAAAAGCTAGTATTATAATAATGCACCCAATTTCTTTTGATAGAACGCTATTAAAGGAATTTATGGAGACAAAAGGTTTGAAGAGGTAAAATTATTAATTTATGTATTTTGAAATATAAAATATAAAACTGACAACTTTGATGAATGAGTGCAAACGTGGGTTTAAATGGTTTGCTCTTGAAACTGTCTGGATGGAAATTGAAAATCAAACAAAAAGAAATCTGAAAAAGTTGTACTGAAATGTTTACACTGTCAAAAAAATGCTTACCTTTCTTTGGTATATATTAATTCTTTTCCTCATACAACAATTCTGCAGCAGACGACTTTGAACATATTTTGTCAAAAATGAGAAATCTCTATACATATAATTGTATAATGTATTTATAATGAATTGATAACCTATGCTTGTTTTGAGCAGCTGTCTGCTGCAGAGGTTCCATAACGCGTCTATATGAGGGAAAGGTTCACATACAATTGATTGATAAGGGTTTAATGCGGTTTTTAACAATTGTTCAGTCATATCACGGCATCAATTTAGACCTACCTATGTGTTTCCTGGCTTTCTCACAACAGTACTCCACACAACCATTTTTTCCAAGCATCTAGATGCTTTTCCACAATGTCCATTGACCCTTTCCCTCATATGACAATTATGCAGCCAACGACTTTGAATATATTTTGTCAAAAAATGGTAAATCTCTATAATTGAATGGATAACCAGAGTATGACAATAAGTGGAAAACATTGTGGCAAAAGGAGAAATTGCACGTTATGTGCAATTCCTCCTTTTGTCACTATGTTTTCAAAACGCTGTCTGCTAAAGAGGCGTCAGAAAGCGTCTATATGAGGGAAAGGTTTACACTCGTCTGGGACAGATTCGTGTTTATGCAGGTGTGTTATGACTATAGGCAAATGGAACCTTACGGATTGTTTATGGAAGCAGATTGAATATAGCAGTAACTTTTATAGTTTGTGTTAAGGCGTTCTAATGCGCATTTTGAAGTGGTAAAGCAGCGATAATAGAATTACATTTTCTGTGAAACATCACATAGAAAGACACATAACTCAACGTTGACAACTGCTTTACGGACGTGACGTGAACACCACGTGTTTTAAATGTGTGTTAATTGCGATACGTCATATACACGTTGTTAATTTTACGAACTGTTGAAATACATTTTTTATTCTCAAATATATAAACAGTGATTTGACACCCCCTAGTGTTATGTTTTATATTTAAAGTTTAACCACAAGTGTTTGTATATATATGCGTGTTGATCGTGCATCTTGTTCATCGTGCATCTGTCTGTCAGGATGAATCCCGTGTCTATGTGATAAAAGCAAGGATTCCCGTGTCTATGTGATAAAATCAAGGATTCCCGTGTCTATGTGATAAAAGCAAGGATTCCCGTGTCTATGTGATAAAAGCAAGGATTCTCGTGTATATGTGATAAAAGCAATGGTTCCCGCGTCTATGTGATAAAAGCAATGGTCCGTTTACAGTGGATATGTCTCACTACAATTCCATTAACGCTCATCTTTCTCTCAGTGACTGCCACACCCCTCTCTGTCTCAGAGATACAGGCTACAGGAAAGGTAAGACAACTATTGTATAATTAATCAGATGTCTACATTAGTGGTGCTGTGGTAGAGCGTCGGCCTCTATTAACAAAGGTTACGAGTTCGTGTCCAGCGGGTTCGTGTCGATCAGCGGGTTTTGCCTTTCGGATCATTTCCTTACAAATGGCGCGACTACTGATTAAGTCTCCAGGAAGCCCACACTATGTATCAGTTGAAAGGCGCTAAAAAGAATCGTCTCGGTGAACGTTTTGGTCAGACTGTGTGGACCCACAGACTCAAACCAGTGTTTACTATTCGCAAAGGCAATGGAACTCCAATTTAGTGTATTCTACATCGATTGCGAAACAAGCTTTCAGCTTATATTAATCACGCTCGATGTCGCTTCCTGGAGACTGAAACAGCACTCGCGCCGTGTGTATGCTAAACTCCAACAGTCAGAACCCGCTCATCACGCCACTCGAACCCGGGACCTTTGGTACGAGAGGCCGTCGCTCCACCACTGTCTTCCAAAACCCAAATTTGTTTGATACCACTCATACTTTATGTTTATGTTATTATGTCCGAAGTAATTGATAAGGAGATACAGAATATGCTGGACACGGCCATTAGCTTGATTTTTATTGGGGTTTTACGCGTCTTTCAACATCATTTCAGTTATACCATGGCGGAAGTTCACTTATTCATGATACCTGGGTAAAAACATCAGAATTATGCTAGGAAATGTGCCTTGCCTAAGGGTACTCCACCTTGACCGCCGTGACCGGGGATCGAACCCTTAATTATCACATACATGTATACCGGAAAGCGAGAACAGATACAGATACAAATTGGCCATTGTGAATTGTGTCGATCTAGATCGGACTGTGCATCTGTCCAGTCTGACCTAAATCTACACAGTTCACATATTACATACAAACGCGTGATCAAAGCTTTCATAAATATATTCTACTCAGACGGAGCAGAAGGTGATGTGAGCCAACACTATGTTGTTCATTTATTTAGCAACATCACTATTTGTTATTTACATGTTAATACAATAATTTTCGTTGATAGTTCTTATACCACAAACGGCCAGTCTTTATGTTTCCTCCAAAACTGTTCATTTCAACTCCTACACATGTTTGCGCCTTCAAATTTGAAATTCCGTTCTAATTAATCTCCGTTCTACTAGAACAGTTTTGCAGTTGCTGAGTGATGCTATTTATAGTCAGCCGGGCCAGACAAAACAAAGTTTTACCGTTTCGTCGTTTCGATATTTACATAAAAATGATAGAGCGCTGCTAACTAATTTGGATATACGTCCATTGCTTCGCGAGAAGTTGCATCCCTTGCCATTCTAAATATCGACAGACTCCGATCAGGCTGTGCGTATGCAAACGATGTCGTCACTGTCTTCCTCCCTGTGTGTAGGTTTGCCAAGCCGGGTTTTCTTTCGTATGACATTTATATAGTAGCAGGTGGGATATGCACCGATGCATTTACTAGTTTACCTTTTCCCACATTCAACATATCAGAAACGAATGAAAACATATCTAGGCAAAAGTTTCTCTCTCAATGAAAGTGTGATAACTGATATTAAGTTTATTTCCTTTCGCCATAATGTTTTCAGAAGCCATCATCTTCGGTTGTGTCAAAATGCGTCTACATGTGGGAAAGGGTTAACATTAGAGCTCCTACCGATTCTATGGCTATTTGACAACTGGAAGAATGGTATTTTTCTAAAGAAACTCTTATTGTGAAATTATTCACAGCTTCGTATGAAATGAAAAAAGAAATCAATTAAGAAATCGTATAAATTCGACATACAAGCAAAATACAATTTTCAAACACCTGTGCGAATAATAAAATTCAATTATTATTTCACACACAATTTGATATCTTGATGGTAGATTGCACAACCCGATAAAAAATGAGGGAACTGTGTCGGACAAAAACCCCCTCTTCGTTTAGTTATCTACACACGTATATACTTGTAATATTAATGTGAGGCTACACATCTACCTTTAAAGAATAAGAACAAATAATGAACACGCTGTCAAGAGTGCATCTGAACTTTTATAAAATCGTCTAAGTCTCACTGTGAATGTAAAAACTGCATACGATTAAAACGTTTGAGCTACGTCAGGCAAAAAGTCGTCTAAGTTCAGGCCCCGTTTCAGCATCATATAACGTGCTACTATAGCTAAAGTAGTGTGGCTGCATTTCTAGCCTTTTTCGACAGCAGTAAAAACTGAGCCGTCTCGCGGGATAACCAACAATGAGGTCTCTGCGTAAAGTATCGACCCGGATCAGCCTAAGCATGCCGAGCAGGCTTACCCGGACAGACGATTTTCGCCTACTGTGGATTTTCGCAAAACTCATTACTATATACATGTACCTCTATCCCCTGAGACGGAATGTGTCGGACCGGATCAGCCAGTATAGATTACGCAGAGGCCGTTATTTTGGTATTCTCGCGGGACGGCTCATATCATTATTGGGTAGGGTTTTAAACAAATCGGCTCAAGGAGTAGAGGGGTGGGGGGTAAAGGGTAAATTCTCCTAGTTCTTTCTTTACTGGTCTTTTTTTGTTGATCAATCCGGGATGGAAGAAGAATACTTACGCGATGAATTTTACATTAATAGATGAGAAAACTATTCAAATCAGTAATGGCTTTAATTCCTGTAATGTGTGAATCCAATAAACTTTCATGTAAATGACTTGGAAAATTGCCTTCAAAATAATGGTGTCGTGTACATTAACAACATTAACTGATTTGCGGGATGTTTGTTTATATGTAACGAGTTTAAGAAGATTGTATTTGTTTGTTCGAATGGTGTTTTACGCCATCTTCAACACTTTTGCAGCAATAGAACGGCGTCCACTAGGTTAATTACCAGTACTGATCGTACGTTAATCCTTATATACCAGTTGTAATGTCAGTTATAATGTCAGTTATAATGTCAGTTGTAATGCCATCATAGACTAGTATAGTTGTTGTTGTAGGACAATGGTTTAACGGCAAGACCGGTTGTCTACGATTGATGGAATGATTAGGGCTTCACGCCGTTTTCAATATGTTTTCACTCATATCAAGGCGGCCAGTTCACCTACGCAATGGTTTTCTAACTTTCTTACACCAGTTATCCACACATCATACTTTCCAAGCAACTGGCTGCTTTTCCACATAGACTGTAAGCCCATTGGTAACAGACGAATGGCGCTTTTCACAGTGATTTTTGTCAAACGTCAGAAAGAATGTTGGCTGAGCTGGGATTCGATATCACAAACCCTGGATTGACAGTCTACGAAGAGAACCGCTAAAGCCCCCTGTATTCCTCATGCATTTTCGTTCCTTACTTGGGATGCACGCACGCATTATTTATTATCACGAGAGCATATAACCGACTATCTACATTTAACTGTTTTATCCCAAAAACCTCGCCCGGACGTATCAAATAATTTTGTTGTAGGTTTTCATTCCACATACTTATATGACAATGGAATACTATGAGATGACAATCATTATGCTAATTATTAAGTATAAAATACTGACTCTGACTAACGTCATGTTAAAAACGGCCTGTTTTATAATTTAATCTTAAATCCCTTAACCGCTTGGGTAGGGATAAAGCGAACTCCCCAGTGCAGGAGGTCGCGTATTCGATACCCGACCTGGTTTCATACCAAATTATTTCCAAACAAAAGTAATGGCTTTCCGTCCTTGACGCTAATGGTTATAAAGTTAGCATCGTATCAGGATGAATGGACAAGCAATACGAATAACTTACGTAACATGTCATGGTCCTTTGTTTCGTATATGTAAGCTATATAACAGCTAAATACCTGTCCATCTAAGAGTTCTTTGCGAATACACTAAGATTGTCAAATTCATCTGACACGGTTCTAATGAACCCTCGAGATATTTGAGCAACGCCACTAGAAATCTGACCTTTATGAAGGACATTGCGTCCATCGAATACCAAAATCAGCATGCATCACTACACAGAACGTCCCTATTAGCTACCTTATCATAGAATCATCATGCAATCTCAATGCTAACACATTATTATGACCAGAGCTTTCAATAGGGAGCGTTTATCATGCTCTAAATTCATTATTTGACCTCCAAAACCTATGTAATGGGTACTCAAAAAATCGTCTCACTCTTATTATGTTGAGTACCCATAACATAGGTTGAAGTGAGTGCTAACATAGGTATTAGGGAAGAAATACCTATTTACCTTATTGATCTAGTCCTCTGACTATGCAATCTGAATGTTTTGCCCATTTGACTTTTTGCGTATGCTTGTATGGTGTTTTTTACGGTGCTTTAAACACTATTCCAGTTAAATCACGGTGTATCATGGGTAAGTAAACATTACATCTAATCCATTTATCCTGACACAAGTGAATCAGTTATAATGCTAGCGCTACAATCCGGTGCACAGAGATGTGAAAGCATGTACTACCACAAAAGACCGGCCGGGGATCGAACTCGTTACATTCTTCACCGAAACGGACGCTACTCCACTGGGGCTGTTTAGTTATTACCAATAATTTCAAACCCATCGAAGTTGTGTTTTCGTGTGAAAGGTCTATATGGATTCTACGAAATGTATCGACCCAGATCAGCCTGCGCAGTCCATGCATGCGTATCCGTATCTAAAAATTCCGTCTCATAGGGAATAGTGGTATAGAGTAATGCTTCCTGAAACAGAAAATCCACAAGAGGCGAAGATTTTCTGTCCGGGTTAGTCTTCGCGGCATGCTTAGGCTGATCCGGAGCGATACTTTACGCAGAGTCCACAATGTTGTTTTTCTCATGTACCGGCTCATATTGTTATCAGTAGAGAGTCAAGTATAAATCACTTAAACAGTATACATTCATAATAGATAGTAATTGAAGTTTTAGTAGGAAATATGTGAGATTGTTTTATAGATAAAACATATTTTATGTGGTCATTGGTATCCGATATGTTTCTCAAACGAGTCAAGGAAAAAAGCGAGCGCTATTAGATGTGAAAAAGAGGTATCCCGCTCCTTTATACTGCCGAAACTTGACGCATATACAAATGTTTATAATTCAAAATTCAGCCCCATCACACACACAGAGCTCTAGATAAGGGGAGTTTTGTTTCGTACTAAAATCCTTATATATTTTCGACATTCTTTTGAGTACCCACATCATAGGGTTTGTTTGGATAATAAGAGAGATATTGTGGAGAAAAGAGCTGAATAATCCTCCTCATCTGGACCTCTGCATGGTGACACATAAACCACATTCTGCCGTTTTAAATTTAATTGCTGTTATGATCAAAGTAGATTGTTCTCTAAGTGGATTATAGTCACAGTGTGTCTGAGTGTTTGTATGGCTATATGGCGATTGGGAAACATCCCGATCAAAACCTTGCCAGACTGCACACATCCGGAAGCTCGATGTGTTTCATCGCTTATTAGCTATATAGCAAGGGCCTGTAGGTCGGTTTTCGTTGACGTGGCTCCAATTCGCCGGATATATTATGAATATGACGTGTAACTGGACACCCGGATGTGATAAAGGTGCAGAGTTTGTTTTATATTGCATTCTGCGTACAATGAAGACATGTGCAAGTGCAAAGTCTCACCAAGAGTGTTTACTCTCCGTATATTTGTTATATAGGCAAACATGCATCTTTGGACAAAACACTAAGACGCATATCACCACTATATTAAAACGGCAGTGTCACTAAGGTCTTAAATCGCATCACGCGACTTTTATGTAAATCACGCCAGATCCAAAAGATTGTATCTGCGCTTAAGCGAAATTTAGTAGTCCTTTTATTTCAAACGCGAAGTCTCACTATAAAGCCTTCATTTTCAGCTTTCATTCAAAAGTGCCATATATATATATGGGCTGTCCCACAAGAAAACCAACATTGTTTACTCTGCGTAAAGTATCGACCAAGATCAGCCTGAGCTTGCTAACCCGGACAGATAATGTTCGCCTCCTGTGGATTTTCTGTTTCAGAATGTATTACTCTATACCTCTATTATATTAGCCTACGCGGACTGCGCAGGTTGATCTGGATCGATACATTACGCAGAGACCATAATGTTGGTTTTCTCGTTGGACGGCTTATATAATTCCTAACAATAAACTAGAATTGTAGCCCAGATTGCTCTACTTCAATTCCCATGTATGCTGAGTTTAAACTGTCTTAACCATGTCCTTCTTTCATATGCATTCTTGCGAACAATGTGGCAAAAGAAAAAAATGCTCAAAATCCAGTATATCGGCCCTATGCTTGTTTCAGGTTAATATTTATTTATATTAATTCCCTACAGAATATACCTTTTTAATAGAATATTATATAAATAATTATACTTTGATTCATGGAGACTTTCCGTATATTTACCTACATGATTTAATGTTTTGAAAATGATTTATTTCAGATTTGGTTTATGCAGGAAAGAGTGTACACTCTCCTATTTCATAGGACGATGCTTAAATAACTGGAAGTAATGTGTAATTTGAATTTAATGTAGTCATAAAAAACACGACATGCATATTTTAGTACATGCCCTAGTTTGTATTAACATTTTTATTCTACATTCAATGTCTGCAGAGATAAAACTACGATGTTACTGTACATGTGTATAGTGTATGCACTAGACGGGGTAAACACTCGATTAAGATTGTTCACAATGATGCTTTACGCCGCTTTCAACAATAATTAGATTGTACAGTGGCGTTTCCTGACACCAATGCATCTGTCGCTATGCTCCTATCCTCACAACGTAACATAGAGCTTCAAGGAAAGAAGACATTACTACAATTTATAAATAATTTGGTATGACCTGAATGGGGATCGAATTCTGATCTCACGTAACGCATGCGGACGCTCTAACAAGTATACCACGGAGACGACTGAATCACGATTTAGCATTTCTTAATAAGATTAACTAGTTAACGAATGTTTTAATTCCCCACATATTCCTAAATGACTGATGACAAATCACTCTACAAACTACTCAGACTCGTTCAATGTTAAGCTTAATTACAGGGAAACGAATCATTACATG
>JAUELF010280565.1:0-10450 GCA_031471495.1 Clinocardium nuttallii | reverse complement strand
TTTTATCATTGGTTTCTTTGCACTGGATGGTGCACTTATAATTGCATTTTCTTGGCCAACTTTTATGAGATTGATAAATAATTCTACATTTGTATTCTTTAAACACTGCTGGTGTAAATTTTCTCTTTTGAATCATCACTTAAATTAACACATTTATGATTAATGTGTACAGAGTAATTGCAATATCCTATTGCGAAATAGCGATAAAGACAAAGGATTCCAACAAAAAGGACCTTCCTACTATTTGGTCTTCATTGGTCTTGATATAATTATCACTTATGTCCCTCATTACATGTACGGCATAACTTGGAATGATATGCTGTCGATTCCGACCAGCTTTACATATACATGTACAATTTATCCAAGTGTTAAACTATTAGAATGTGGTTGGTTTTAAGTCTTGGTGATATATGAAATATTTCTTTGGAAACAGTTGAAACCGATCCGGGGTACATTACTTTAAGGGGTCATTTTTAAAAGAAAGGAATATTTTAACTGATCAATTATAAGTTAAAACATTCTATTCCGTAGGGAAAAAATATATATAGATCAAGTATATAATGTCTTTATTTACAGACTGTGCTGAAAATGGTCCAACCGTTCCGTGCTGTAAGGGAATAAACAACACTAATCACACAGATGCTTTGAATATGTCAATCATCAAGGAGACAGCATGTACTATGCGCTCAGCTGACACAGATGAAAGTGAAAGCGAGGTAGACTTGTTTGTAAAAGAGAATCATACACAGGAAGGAATAACACCGTTGTTACCGTTACCAGGCGAAACAGCAATAGCATCCGATGCGGAAATTCATAGACCAGAACGTGTTAAGATTCTTAATGAAACCACAGCTTCGGATGCTATCGGTAATGGTGTTGATGATGACACATTTACAAGTATGGTGGATTTAGAAAAAATAAATAGTATTAAAAGTAAACGTTCAAGTTCTAAAAAATCAGGTAGAAAGGAATCGTTCGAACAGCGTTTACGACGGACTTTTACAATCAAAGACGAACATACGAGTGAAGTTACCAAACGCATTGTTGCAATTGTTGTTAAATATTCCCTGTTTGTATTCAACTTTCTTTCATGGGTAAGTATGATCTAGTTTTATTAGTTGTTATTACACCAGTCACCTTCATACATAAATGTATAGTTTTAAACTAATTATCATTTATGTGTGACTACAGTTTATAATCAAAATATAAATAATGTATTATATATCTGAGTACTTTCAGTACTGAAAACCATAGATACATGGAAATACGGTAAAATAAATTTCAGTTCCTAAAAAAGTCAACTTTAATATAGAGTTATTTATTGAATTGTATTAACCTTATTTCTTTAACAGAATATAACATACCATATTGTTTCTTACACAATCTACAAAATTGATTCAGAATATTCCAGAGACCTTAAATAACATTAGGTCTCTGGAATATCCAAACATGAAGGATCGGTTACACTTTTGACCGATTCATGTTTGTGGTATAGACATTTATATGCTAAGTATTTCATGGTATCGGAACAGTTTACGTCACTTCCCCTATAACATTCAAAGCTTTTCTTAAATTTACAAAAATAATCAAGTTTAGGGAGCGAATTTATCTTTGTATTCCATTATTGTAAGAACTTGTCTCGTAGTGTTCGTGTTTAAGTTGACATTAAAGTTATATCGTAATTGACTGTATCCTAGGTGATCTATGACCGTGTTAAACCGTGAAGATCAACATACTTCTGGCGTTGTCGCATATATATTTATACATACAATAACTATGAGAATCTGTTTTTGCATTATCTTACACCAAAATTTAAGTGACCTTTCTCGACATTAAACAGATAGGGGAAAGCGACCAAGCTCTCATATGACTGCATTGTTTTGTGTCACGAATATACTTACAAAATGTTAGATGCAATTTATCAATACTTTTGAAGTTATAAACGCCCCTAAACTTCACTATCATTTAACATAATTGATGAGACCATAGTATAACATGTGTACCATATTACAAGAATCTTTTCCAGCGTGAAGTCAAGTTTGTTTGCTTGTTACGGCTTGTCACCGGTGTAGTAGTATCTATCGTTTGCTGTATGAGTGTTTTGTAATCACATTTGTATTACAAATTTAATACTCAATAATAGTATCTATAGTATGTGTCCGACACTTTATAAACATATACGTTGTAACACATTCTGAAGTATGCATCGAAAAAAAGAAAGAACTATGCAGTTGTTTGAAATAAGTAACAAGATTACGTCTATAGAAAATACCATTGTCGCTTATATGAACATGTGGGCTCAGAAGTTCTCTGTTTCACACCGTTTAAATAAATCTAAGTTATATCCGAATAGGTTAAACGTCTAGGTCCGAAATCAAAACAAACAAACATAATATACACAGGTTTCATTTTATAAACAAAGGCCTCAGGCCAATAATACAACGTACTTTAATATATATATATATATAGATATATGGGCCGTTCCATGAGAAAACCAACGTTATGACATCACCGTAATGTATTGATCCAGATCAGGCTATTCCGGGCAGACACAATATGTCTCAGGGGAATAGAGGTATAGAGTAATGATTCCTGAAACAGAAATCCACAGGAGTTGAAACGTGTCTCTCCGGGTTAGCCTGCGTTACATGCTTAGGCTGATTCGGGTCTATACTTTACGCAGAGTCCACAATGCTGGTTTTCTTGCGGATTATGTGTAAAAGCTAAAATACTTTTTAGAAATAGGGGAAATTCTATAGGGAGTGTTTGAACCCCCTCTCTCGTCTTTACGAACACTCAATAATCATTTATAGTTGACATTGAAGCAGGTATGAATAGGACAAACACTTACATCTTTCTTCAAAATATGAGATATAATAAGCTTGTATTTACTCTGTCTAGATAGAAACATGTTTTATGTATGGTGGCTATATTCAATTGTAATGCAGTAGAAAATCATTATAGCTTAGCGAATATTGCATGCTATAATATGTTTATACCAGTGTATACATACCACCAATGGGAACATAACAATAAAGCCTTTGTTTACAGGTGGTTTTTAATTGTATGGTAATTTATGCAGAACATGAGTAACGGGGAAACTAAAAACGTGGTTGCTACTATTCTATTGTGGCATTAAGCTAAGGTTTGACTGTATATTAATATAAATGTAAATACATGGTTTTCTAACTCAAGGCTTTAAATATCATAGCTGACTTTGTCATTTTTGGGAATCTTTTCATGGAAATTGTTCACGAGCTCATCAAAACTGTTTATCTATGATAACGTAACAACAATAACGACCGGATCTGAATGTATTAAACTGTCTCCGTTATACTGAGGATGTATACAAATTAAAAATCACAAAAAAAGCACATGAATTCTAGTGTGACCGCAGATTGCTCTATTGACTGCTCTACAACTGTTCCAAATGCAGTCTTACCGTACATGTAATTCTTCCTGAGTCATGGATGTCGCATGTTTACGAGTATGTCTAGGTCTGTCGGTAAAATCACTAGTTGGCTTGAACGAGGAGTGTAATGTAATGGTTAAAACGTTGATTCCAAAGAACATAATGACATAGGATGGATTACTAGATTAACAGTTCCGTAGAGAATGTGGTGCAGTTTGTTGATGAACAAAAAGACAAGGATGTAAAACATGTTAGTATTTACGAGTTCCAATAATGAATGGCTTACCTGTCTGTTTGAATTGTAACTTTGTACCATCTGAACGGATATTCATTTAGTTGTATTGTTATACGGCGATGTGTGTGTATGCACGCCAGGGTTTAATATGGGTCGTTATAATAGGTTTATGACAAGTAGGTATGCCTATACGCAAACACGCACACAATGCTTGTACACGCATGGCATGCATGTACATGTTTACTTACCCTTGCGAATTGTGAGCGCCTTTCAAATTAGCGTGCAGATGTCGATATTGAGATTCAATTTTCTCTTATTTAAACATGTTCTACAAGTGAGATGAAGCAGAAT
The DNA here is from genome assembly GCA_031471495.1 of Clinocardium nuttallii. Lineage (NCBI taxonomy): Eukaryota > Metazoa > Mollusca > Bivalvia > Cardiida > Cardiidae > Clinocardium > Clinocardium nuttallii. Next base: position 6,452 of record JAUELF010280565.1, on the reverse strand, counting down.
CGATCTGTTATCTTAATGTTATTTAGTGGTGACAAATACCAGTCTTCACTCTCCGAACTGTAGCTGAATCCTTAACCCAGCATACTCAAATATGCAGCAAATAATTCGAGATCATCTATTGGAACATATGGGAAATCTTTATATTTCAAATCATGTCTTTGAATAGAGTTGTTAACATTATGAGAAAGTAGACATTTTTTTAATATGAACAAATTCAACCTTTGCCGCAATTGTTTCAGAATCGTCTTATTTAGATGCACCAAAACGCGTTTACATCTGGAAAAGGGTTAATCCTACGCAGCTGCAACTAAATCGTGTTACATCAGACGTTGTGGAATTTATGAATATAAATGAGCCCCGAGCAACGATAAGATGATATTATAGCAGCTACCGTTTTGACACCCTATAAAAGAAAAAGGGAATTATATCTAAACGAACATAATTATACAGTGACGACGGGGCAGTTCGTCATCAACTGTAGGACTCTTCTTAGTTTTATCCTTTCCTAAATGATGACGCCTTCTTTATAACGCCTCTGCAAAGAAGACTTTTGAAAACATTGTTGCAAAATGAGAAATTGCTCATAATTAGAAATATCTTCTTTTGCCACAATGTGTTCAACTCTTTTAAGAAATTATACATTTATTTTCAGAAGTTTTTTCATATGTTCTCTTAGAGGTTTTAAAATTGTCTGCTTCAGATTAGACTTATATAGTTAAGGGCTTAGCGGGTGCAGTTTGTTGATGCACGTGCTCACGGATGTCTTCATTAGACTCGGCTTAATGTTTTATTTCATCCAATTCGATTGTACACCACGAAGTACAGACGCATTTCGATTATATCCAACTCTCGGGTTTCAATGCTTTGTTGCAAGTTGGCACAAAATAATCATTTGTTATTTACAGAAATATTCATACATGTATATAAGACATATTGCTCATCTCATTCTACAATTTATATACGAAGACAGCAAAAAAACATATATAAAAGAGAAAGTATTAAATATTAAGTTAACTACTAATAATTTGATTATGTTTAAGTTTGTTTAACGGATTACTTATACACATATTAAAGCTGAGCATGCACATCCACAAGGTCTATTGTCTGATAGTTTGACAGGATTTGTATGCAAATCATGAATTTGTGTTTTGTTTGCTACTTTTTTAAAATAACCATTTCTGAGCGATTCAGCATGAATATCCTTATGCCGATATCTTCCAAAATGGTTATGTGTATTAGATTGACCTCAATATTTTGTCACCAGCTGATTTGACAGTTCAACTATTCATTAACTGTAGTTGTATCTTTGGCTGTGGTCATTTAAACTGTAAGGTAATAGGTCGGTTTTAACCCTTCTCGTATACAGTCTCTTGCTGATGAATCACTGTAAGGTAATAGGTCGGTTTTAACCCTTCTCGTATACAGTCTCCTGCTGATGAATCACTGTAAGGTAATAGGTCGGTTTTAACCCTTCTCGTATACAGTCTCCTGCTGATGAATCTTAAGCATACGGGTTTTGAAAAAGCGGAAGTAAAATGAGAAATTGCTTTTAATAAACAATTTCTATTTTTGCTACAATGTTTTCAATTCTGTTCAATAATAATTATTTCATTCAAAGACGGTATTCTTGTTTTTACCGAGACATTATCAAAGTCATCTGCAGCAGATGTGTTGTACATGGTCAATGGCACAACACCGGGACATGTGGGCTTCAGATGTACCGTTCTGGACCACAGTGTATCTGGTTTGTCTATTTACCGCTTAATGGTGTAGTGGTAGAGCCTTCGGGTCGGGTTCGGAAGGTCGCGGGCTCGATCTACGGCCGGGTCATACTAAATACTTATAAATGGCTGTAATGGCTGCCCTCCTTCGCGCTCAGGGTTAATATTACACGTATCTGACTGGTGTCAGGATTAATGGACTAGTAGTACTAGTGACTTACCTAGGTGACGCCGGGATATAACTGAAACAACGTTGAAGGCGGGGTGGAAACACCAATCAATCAATATTGTGGTTCAAGTCAAGATATTGGATATCCAAACATTGATATCCAAACATTGATATCCAAACATTGATATCCAAACATTGATATCCAAACATGGATATCCAAACATTGATATCCAAACATTGATATTAAGGACTCCATATGCTTCTACACTTGTCTGGACGACCATTTAATTGTCTGTTTCTACTGTTTGAATTAAATGTAAAATTCAAATTAATTCAGTAAGTGGTCAAATTATTTCTGAAATATCTTTTATCAATTCTTTTTTTTGCGAAACAATTATACACATTTGTATACTAACCACTCATTTCTAATAATGTATTACTTCTATGGGCTTACATTATACATGCATGTTGAGGAGCAGCCAGTTGCTTTGACATAAATTGGTGTGTGGAGTACAGCTAAGCGAAAGCCAGGAAATACATGAGAAGATAGGTGGGCAGACCATGGTGATATGACTAAAATTGTTGAAAGCTGCGGTAAACCCTTTCCAACGTTCATCAAATTTGTATCAGACAACATTTAAACCACCTTGGCAAAAACATGGGAAATCTCTATAAAAAAGGTATAATTCCTGAAAACTAATTGAAAGCATTGCGACAAAAGGAGAAAATGCTCGTTTTTCTTTTAGAAACTTCTTCTTTGTGAGAATGTTTCATAAAGTTGTCTGCTGCAGTCATAAACATCTGTTTGTGGGAAAGGTGGGGGTAATTTCCAAATCGGGAAGGGTTTATTCACCTTAATCAGAGGGATCAATTATTTAACATGCTACTGATAAAACGTAAATATATTTGTTAACGTTAACAAATGTCCTTCCAAAATACACTTTTTTAAAACCAGCAGGGCGAACAAGTTTCATCTGAAACCATTCCAGACCATTCTACAAATGTAAATTAACGTTGAAGTATTATCGATTTGTGTTATCTTAAATTGTATTTGTCTGTGATGAATATCAGTCAGAATATGCATAGAAATTGAATTACGATTGCATTGGCAGCCGATGTCGTTGTTTCTGCTTATGATTCCCTCTTCAAATTAAACTCATATTCGAAATGCAAAGAGTTAAAACAGTATCAATAACATAAGATGTATACAACACAACCATATATTTGCCTACTTATTAGTGTTGAGATTTCGTTTGACTAGAACTCTAAACTTTATTCTTCCCCGTAGTAAACATATTGCTTTACTAAAACATAACTAACGTTATTTAAAGTGATATTTGTTAGTTATAAAGCATTTTTTTTGTATTTTACAATGTTCATGCTGGTTTGAATGAGCTGAAAATGTGTTTGCTGTATTTTTGGTTAACCCGTTATTATTTCAGTTTACTAAATACTGCCTGAGATAAAAGAAAGCATACGTATCGCTATGTAGTTACAAATGTTTTCGTAGAAATAAAGTTACTTAAAATAAAGTTATAAATTATTAAATATGATAACAAATGTATTGTACACAAATTGGCTTTAATGGTAGAAAATAATGCATTAAAGTATAAACCTGATAGCAGATAAAACAGACAATAGAACATGACTTGTTTATGAAACTTTACATGTGGCAATAAGCTTACAAGTACAATTGAGTTCGGAATTTAGTTCGTGTTTGACAAATGTTTGTCGCTTTTTTACATGATATTTGTTGATAAATGCAATACCAATTATGTTGTCTGATTCACTTTGTCTCTTACTCTTTACACGAAAAACAAAACCGGAAGCTTGGCAACGTCTTATTTCTTTGTATTCCTTTTCATATGAAACATATTTATGGTAGGATTATTTTAGAATTAGTGGCTCACAGATAGTGCCTGTTCTAGTGACCTCCATTCACAGCACTGTTAGTACCTTGGGCAGAGTTAGAGAACGTAAACCGTTTCCCACACACATACACATTATGTTGCCTCTAAACCAAGCGAATATTGAAAATGTAGTGGCGAAACGAGAAATTGCTCCATAATGACCAATTTCCCCAATGTTTTCAACATAATTCTAAAACCAAACCTCAAAACGACCTCGAAATCTGCTGTATATTTTCTTTTTTGTGGAAAAGGATTGAGAATGAAGCGTCGTGATCAGAACCAGTGTGCAGGCTGATGCGCAGGTTTCCAAGGTACTTTTGACTTGCGATAACTCGGAGTAAAACGAGACCGAGGAACTGCCCGATTCATCTTTTTGTTGAATTGTGATCGCTAAAAAATGGATATATGAGACGTTCTACGAGAAAACCAACAGTATATACTCTGCGTTATGTATCGACGAGGATCAGCGCGTATGGGCCAACACATTACGTGGTTAGTTTAGGATTTAAAGAACAGTCCATGCTTGGTTCGGTCATGCCATTCGGCACGGCACTCTTTATAGCAATTTATTATTTAATCACTCAGCTATCACGAACTGTGTTTATTTGTTTTAGGCTTTACGCCATTTCAACAGGTAAGGTCATATCGCGGCGACCAGGAAAGATGATTTTGGGCCCACGCCCTATATTTGAATAGAGGTAAAACATGTGTAATGCCTGAAACCAATACAATCCAAATTGATAGAATTCAATAGTTGCGTTGACTTCAATCGTTCAAACCCATTTAGCCGGCTCTTACGGTTCAAGCAAGGGTCCGACTGTGACTGACATTTTTATTGAGCAACCCCAACCACACCCTTTAAAACGGCCTAACGAGCCAAGTTAACAAACACAATGGTGATCTCTATAACTGTCAATTACTAAAGCTAGTTAGACTGCATCAAATAAAACGTCTGGTCCGATTCACAATCAATTAGTGAAGCGTGGGACTGATAGCATAGAGTCGGTTCTAATGACGTTGGTTCCACGAGAAAACCAACATTATCGCGTATGCTGATCCGGGCCGACGTATTTCATCTCTGAGAGAAAGAGGTATATAGTAATACAATCCACAAAAAGCGAAATGTGTCTGTCCCTGTCTGTCTGCGCGGAATGTTAAGGCTGATCCGGGTCGATACTTTACGCGGAGTCCACAATGTTGGGTTTTTCATGGAATGGCTCATATGTTTTGTCAGCTGGGTAATGCAGAATCCTTCTGAAAAGCGAGACATTATTGCCCGAATAAGCAAACATAACTGCTGATACACTGTTGTCTGAAGACAGAAATGTTTCAGGAATTATTTCCAGTGAATTTGAATAATATAGCTTCACTTTAAATTAACAGCAATTGTTTCTACTATTGGTGTGCAGCATTACAACATATATGAGGGACGTGTGCACACTGTCCCCAAACCACCGAGTAGAACAAGCATTACACAATTGACAATTCCCATATCGCGATATTACGAGGGTTCTTTTGAATCAAAGTCTAGCTCTGTATTGGACATGAGATGAAAGAAATCATCCTATGAAAGCTACACATGTAACACAAGGATAGGACATGTTATCCAGCAGATTTTACGAGCTGAAATTTAATAAGAGAGCTAAAATCGATTTGTAATTTGGTTTGTTTCGAATTTCTGTTTTTTCCTGCAACCTCTGTGTTAATGAAGGTGATATAGTTTGTCAATTCATCTATAAATCATCGGTCCCTGTTAAGTAACGCGATGGAAAATCAGATAATCGGGAGTATGCGTCCAATGAAGGAATCCGACGAGTGGTTAACGTCGGGGATTTTGAACCGGGCGTCCCCTGTTCAATCCCGAGTCGCGGCGGTTATTGTCATCTTGCATCTACGATCATCAAGACCCTAAATCGCAAGGCGCTAATGATTTAATTGGTTTTGCGATTATGCATAGTTGTAGGATAAAAGATGCTGGCTTGACAATTGTACATAGTTGTAAGATAAAAGATGCTGGCTTGGCAATTGTGCATAGCTGTAAGATAAAAGATGCTGACAGATTAAACATACTGGTTTTACGAAAGTGGATAGTCGTAAGATAAAATATGCTGAAATATTAAACATGCCGGTTTGGCAATTGTTATTAGTCGTAAAACAGAATTTGCTATTTTGGTGTTTGTTAATAGTCTTAACATGGAAGGTGCTGATCTTGCCATTCTTGATGGTCGTTAGATAAAAGGTGCTGGTCTGGCCATTGTTGATGGTCATAATATGAAAGATGCTGGTCTGGCCATTGTTGATGGTCATAATATGAAAGGTGCTGGTCTGATCATTGTTGATGGTCATAATATGAAAGGTGCTGGTCTGGCCATTGTTGATGGTCATAATATGAAAGGTGCTGGTCTGACCATTGTTGATGGTCATAATATGAAAGGTGCTAGTCTGACCATTGTTGATGGTCATAATATGAAATGTGCTGGTCTGACCAGTATTGATGGTCCTAATATGAAAGGTGCTTGTCTGACCATTGTTGATGGTCATAATATGAAAGGTGCTAGTCTGGCCATTGTTGATGGTCGTTAGATAAAAGGTGCTGGTCTGGCCATTGTTGATGATCGTTAGATAAAAGGTGCTGGTCTGGCCATTGTTGAT
>JAUELF010280554.1:0-10451 GCA_031471495.1 Clinocardium nuttallii | reverse complement strand
AAATCTCTATAATTGAATGGATAACCTATGACTAAAAGTGGAAAACATTGTGACAAAAGGAGAAATTGCTCGTTTTGTTTTCAAAAAGCCGTCAGTGCTGCAGAGGCGTCAGAAAGCATTTATATGAGGGAAAGTGTTAATAGATACAGATACATGAAATCTGATCTGCTAAATTTACAAAAAATATTATTCATTACTGTGAGTGAGCTTAAAAGTCTATCCAATGTGCATGGAAACACAAATTCCCTGACAGATTATCTCACTTAACAAAAGACATTTTTTGAAAACAGTATGGGAAATGAAAAACTTATTTGTTTGTTCATTGCAACCAGCAATTTAGTCTCCTTTTCCCACAATGGGTTCAGATCTGTATCAAATTAAATTTTACGACTAATATTTCACATTACAGTTTTAATAGTTCTATTTATTTTCACAGCAGAGCCCACTCTAAAAATATCCAGCATCATCTTAACAACTCATGTGAGATTGGATGATGTAAATTGTTTTATCCCACCTCATAAACAATAAACCTTTTCCCACATAGAAACCAGTCTCAGGACTAGATAAGAGGGAGTCAACAGGTCTTTTCCCACAATATTTGAATTTCTCCTATATAACTCAACAAAATCCTATGTTGTGGGTAATGTCTCACTGAGACGATTTTTTTTTTGAATACCCACAACATAAGGTCTGGATGTCATTTAAGGATTTTAGAATATGAAAAATGCCCCTTATCTAGATCGAGCTCTGAGAAACAATCTGCAGCAGACAACTTCAACATGATCTAATGATGGTTACTTATAAGATATGAGAAATCTTTCTAACTGAAAGCTAAATATCAGAATAGAGAAGAAAATATTGTGAGAAAAGGAGAAATTGTTCATTAAAAGCAATTCCTTTTGTAACTTGCTACCAACGAAGTTGTTATATACTGCAGATCTATGCTTCAAAATATGTCTGCATGTGGGAAAGGGTCACAATTCAATTAAGGCTGTGACCTGTCATCAATAATAACACTGTTTCACTCAAGCTCCTTCTATGACAGAATAATCTATGCCTCCTCAAAAATGAAGGCAATTATCCCTTTCCCATATGCATACACATTTTTGGGCATCTGCTGCAGACAACTTTTTGAACACATTGTAGCAATCAATCTCTCCTTTTGTAACACTGTTATCAACTTTAATCAATCAATACATCTTAGTTTATAAAGGTGTTCCATGTTTTTGGCAAGACATACATTTTGCAATGAATTGTCTTAGCTGAAGATTTGTTGTATTTGGGAAGTGATTAATTTGATATAAGATAATTGTATCTGTGAAATTAGAAACCGCCAAGATATATATTTCCTTTTTTTGTCAGTAAAATACAATTTGTTTTTTTATTCAGAAGACTTACGATGCGTCTTTCCATCTGACGACAATTGAAAAAGGGAAATTGTAAATGATGAACTCTGTCGAAAAATATAAAAGATAAATGTTTTCCCACATACATGTATTTATAACTAATCAGCTGCTACTAGACATTTTTTTAAACGTCTAGTCTAAACTATATAAAAATAAGGAAAGTATAATCATTGCGGATTTTAAACATAATGTGGCACAAGAAGAAAATGCTCATTCGCCTTTAACCACACATTCTTTCAAAATTTTCCTGCTGCTAAGGCGTCCAAATTCTTGAAGCCTTCTACATTCGGGGAAAGTTTACATATGTTACAAATATATTGCATAAGAATTACACTTAAACCTTAGTAAAACATCTCTGAAAATAAAGGGAATGATTTTTAAATTGAATTGAAAACATTGTGGTAAAACTCCTCTGCTGCAAATCAAAATGTATCTGCAGGTGGTCACAGGGTTCAAGAGGATTGATCTTTACCTTAATTATATCTAGAAAGAAACAATCATGGAAGGAGGAAAGTTTCTAGATTTAATACTTATACTAATTTGACTGCCTGTCAGCTACTCAAAAGCATTATTTATATTTTTGTTCTTTAGAAATCCAACACACTTACCCTTTGGGAAATGAAGTTATACGAAAACAGACTTCCAGGACTTGGAGACAAATTGCAATCAAGATCCAGATATACCTTTGCATGAAGACTGATCAGGCCCTTCCCTGTTTGCAATGAAGTCTTAAAGCATCCTTAAAACATGCAAATTGCAAAAACCCATAAAAACTTATCAACATGCACATGACTTGTGATGCAATGTAATTGTCATAAATTTCATAATCTCAGGGGTTCATTTTGTGTGACATGGCAGCCAGACATTTCTACTTAGTAAATGGAAGTTAATCATTTCCCACATGCAACAAAACTGCAGGACTTAGTAAACATTGAGGCATGGGGAATCTTTATAAATAAGAGATGTTTGTCAAACATTATGCCCCCTCTGAGTGTCATATTGTCAGGAATATTTGGAATGTTTTTGACCTGATGACCTCAAAATCAATAGGGGTCATCTACTGGTCAACCCTAGCCTCCTTACAAGTTTCAGGGCCATACATGCAGGCATTGTTGAGTTATTTTGCATTCAAGGTCAATGTGACCATGACCGTACATTGACATTTGACCTCAAAATCAATAGGGGTCATCTACTGCTCAGGCCAAAACTCCAAGTCAAGTTTGAGGACCATTAAGGTCAAGGCATTGTAAAGTTATCACTTGGACAAGCTTGGTCACTGTGACCTTGACCTTTCACCTGATGACCTCACAATAAGGGTCCTCCATGTGTCACCCCCAGCCGCTACGTTAAGTTTGAGGGGCATGGGTGCATGCTATGTTGAGTCATCATTCAGACAAGATTTCTAGTTTAAGGTCAGTGACCTTGACCTTAAATGTACTGACCTCAAATAGGGGTCATCTACTGGTCAACCCCAGCCTCCATGTCAAGTTTCAGGGCCATACATGCAGGCAATGTAGAGTTATCACTTGAACAAGCTTTTCAGCAAAATGAAAATTTATTGTTTTACCAAAATGTTTCAAAAGGCGTCAGAAAGCATTTGTATGTTGGAATGGGTTAAACAATAATATTGCATTAAAAATGAGTCAATTGCAATGGCTATAAACTTGCTTTTGAGATTACACATTGTATCTTTTACATTGTTGAAACCTTTCCCACCTATAGACGCATGTTGATTCCTCAGCAGCAGATGACTCTCAAAAGAAGCAATTTCTCCTTTTGGCACTATGTTTTCAACTTTTATCAGTAATTTAATTACATTATTTTTAGACATTTTCTATTTTTCTTTCCTACATGCTTTCAAAGTCGTCTGCTGCAGATTTATTGCATGTGGGAAATAAATTGAATATTATAAAACAGGAGGAAGTTAGTGCAGCAGGAGAGGAGGAAGAGATGAGTGTTAAACAGTTGACCTATGAAATCAATATGATATCAGCACATCACCATGCAGTATGTCAGCTGGCTGTCCAAAGGAGGACCATTCAAAATGATAAAATGCTCCAGGATGGCTGATATCTCATATTGACTTATTGATTGACCGACCCTCTTTAGGTCATTAACTCTTTTCCCCAATGCAGATGCATTTCGATGCCCCTGCAGCTGAGACAGCTTTTGAAAATATTATGGCATAAGGAGAAATTACTATGAATCATCAATGTTAATTAAGTTTTCTCAACAAAGCTTAATATATATTCTCTCCTGATATTAAGGGGGAACTCATGAGTGGCACAGAAGTAATTTCGTACTTTATTTGTATGCAATTGTTGATTTCGTGCTAATTTCTAACAATTTTCTCACGAATGGCAGCCGGATGTTGTGAGATTGGTGCAAGAAATACGCCAAACTCTTGGCCTCCACAACATGTCAATTTCAGCATGCATGACACCAATTAGACAACAAGAGAATAATAAATATGTCGCCTAATATAGGGTTACGTCCAAATTTCAAGTAAACAACAGATTATTCTTAGGAAAACACAATTGATTTCCTATATATGTCTGTCGTACAACATTAAAAGACAAGTCACGAAATCCCTCAAATTTTCATCTTGAACCTGCATATTCCTGTCCTCAGGTGACCTACTCAGTCTACTAGCTTTAAGGCGAATTGCTCATTGCTGCAAGATTACAAGATTTGTATGCTTTGGGAAAGCATCAGTGCACCATTCAACCCGTCTCTCGACTTAGTAAGTGGCTGCTATTATAACTCACCATTTTTCTCATGATATTCCTATTATTGACTAAAGACAAAGCTGGACAAGTCCATTTTAAAAATTCTGCATTTGAAGGTTTAGAAGACAGGTTTTCATGATACCAAACTTAGCTGATGTATTCAAGGAAATATATAACTCTTTCTTGATAGAACCCATCTTGCACATCAATAAAAAATGGTAATAAAATATCATAAAAGTATTAAAAATATCCTTATTCCTGTCAGGCACACATTTGTGAGATCTGCTGCCTTGCATGAAACAACTTTTGAAAACATTAATGGAAAAGGGGAAATTTTATAAGACGAGTAATTTCTTGTTTTCCCCACAATGTTTCTTTATTTCAAAAATATTATACTTTGTATGTATTTCTTTTCCAACCTTTTTTGTTTTATTTTAGAGCTTAGAAATAAGGTGGTGGAAATTTTAGATACTATACATGTATACAACCTCAGTAATGCCTGGAGGATATTCATGTCAAACATCTTAGATTATAGAACTTGACAGTTTAAATTGCCAGACAAACCAAAACTCAATTCCACAACGAAGGGCTTCACATCTCAACACTGTACCAGTTAAACATTTCCCTCATATAGACGCTTTCTGACGCCTCTGCAGCAGACACCTTTTTGAAAACATAATGACAAAAGAAGAAATTGCACAAAACATGCATTAATTTTTTAAAGTATTTGGTATGACCTGGCCAGGGATGGAAACCATGATTTGCAATTTCTACTTTTGTCATGAAGTTTGAAAAAGTTGTTTGCTGCAGAGGCATCAGAAGGCGTCTGTATGTGGGAATTAGGTTCTGCCAATTACGCTATATACCCAGGCAGGTTTAGAAAAATTAGGCTTAATAATGAGGTAATGGGTTACAGAGATAGTTGTTAAAAAATAATGTCTCATTAAATAGAGCCCTTAAAATACAGATATTGGGGAGCAAAATGGTCTTTGCCCAATAGTTAATATTATTACCAAGTCAGGACCTATGCTGTTGGAACTCAAAGTACTCATCTCAGTGAGAGAACTCAATTGAGTACCAACAACATATGGTTTGAGGTGAAATAAGGACTTCCGGACAATGTTTACGCACCTTATCTAGAGCTTCGACTCTAATGATGGAACAATATGGAGGATTTTCACAGGAATAAGATGCATTTTAATATTGATAGATTAGAGACAGAAAGTCTGTCTTCTTTTATTATCATTTTAAAATTTGAAAACTGTCAAATCAATAACCTTAACCCTTTCCCTCATACAACAACTCTGCAGCAGACGACTTTGAATATATTTTGTGAACCAGAGGGCCATGATGGCCTAGTTTTTGACCGGACATGACCCAGATTCAGACTTGGCCTAGATATAACTAAGACAAACATTCTGACAAAGTTTCAACATGCTCAAGCCAAAAGTGTGGCTTCCAGAGTGTTAACAAGATTTCCACTAAATTTGTCCTACTGACCTAGTTTTTTACCCAATATGACTCATATTCAAACTTGACCTAGGTGTCATTAAAACAAATATTCTGACAAAATTTCAAACTGCTGAAGCAGAAATTGCGGCCCCTACAGTGTTAACAAGATTTACCTTCAATGTGACCTAGTGACCTATTTTTTACCCATGTTCGAACTTGACCTACATATCATCAGGACAAACATTCAAGTTGAAAATGTGGCCTCTAGAGTGTTCACAAAATTTTCCTTCAATTTGACCTAGTGACCTACTTTTTGACCCGACATGACCCATATTCGAACTTGACATTTATATCATCAATACAAACATTCTGTTACCCAATCATAGAATAATAAAATAGAATATCAAATTAATCTGAGCAACATTTTTCCGTCTGCTTTTAGAATTATAATTAAATCATGGAGAAAACGATAGCTGCTCGCCAAATGGCAATATTGTCCTAAACAACACCAACAAACAAGAATTCTGATAAAGTTTCAACATTCTCAATTTAATAATGAGGTCTCCAGGGCGTTCACAAACGTTTCCCTTAAATTTGACCTATATTTTTACCTCATATGGCCCAGTTTCGAACATGTCCAAGATTTGATGGAGAGGAATGCATGAAGATCAGATGTAAAATGTAGCCTATAAGGCGATCACAAAAACTGACATTGCGCACTTCGTGCTCTGGCGAGCTATACATCGGTTCAATTTAAACGAATTAATTTGTCCCCAATTTTTTTTCTACAACTTCCTTTATAAGGTGACACCAAGTTATGCCTTCCAAGTTATTTCTAGGAGCTTTTTTATTGTGACAGACTTACTGATGTCGTAACATTTTTCGAGTTATCTCGACGTCATTATTATGTCATTAATCCTTTCCCACTTGCAGACGAATTCTAACGCATCTGCAGCAGATAACTTTTGAAAACACTGCGGCCAAAGGGGGTCATTGCTCACAATGTGTTCACCTCAATAACTGATATTTATATTTTGTATATAGAAGGGTCAATCCTCTTCTCACGGAGTCCAGATATGATTTTGTGACACAACCGTTTACCCACGGGATTACACGGTGTATGTATTACCAGATAGTGAACATGAAGTTTTCTCGGCGGTTCAGGCTGAACTCGATGTTGGCTCTTCACAAAGCTTTGAAGCATGGGTTTCGTATGCTACGACGTGCATGTACATGATACATAATTATATAAATATTCACGACCGATGATTGATTTAAGATGTTTCGGAACCAAAAGGCCTACAAGCAATTTATTTAACAGAAAATAATCTTGCAATGCCCTTTTGAGAAATTCAGTGCCAACTTTTGCCCTCAAAAGATTTGTCTTTCAAATACATGTAGCCTATGGGATTATTTTATCGGATCTATAGCAACATTCAAGATTTAGAAAATCGGAATAAATCATAAAAAAAACATTTTTTAAACAAACCTTCAGGATTTACGACGTTACAGCCAACGGATATCCAAACCGGCCGCCCCTCCGCGCTGTCTGATCAGGATCTTCTCCGTCTTCGCCATCTTCGCAATCAAGAAAATCAAAGTTAAGAAACCTCGACTAAGCCTTTTCTCAACTATATACGCATTTTGACGCGTCTGCAGGAGACGACTTTTGAAACCATCGTGACAAAAGGAGAAATTTGCTCAAAACGAGCAATTTCTCCCTTTGCCACAAACATTTTCAGTTTTATTCGGTAATTTTACTTTCATTTATATATTTTTTCCATGTTTTTGACTAAATGTTTTTTAAGTCGTCTGCTGCAAATTTATTGTATGTTCGAAAGGATTAAACCAGAGTAAAGTTGATGGTTATGGGGACTCTTATCGAACATGCATACAGTAATTACTCTCTGTCCGTCTTCTAGCTTTTATCATAGTCGCAGATTCAATTTGTGACGCGGAACAGTAAGTTGTCCTACTGGTCTCATCCGGTCGTCGTCCAAACAATGTAGAAGTTAGCCACGTGTTTACTTATAATATATTTAACATGTCGCTAATGCCAATAAAGAACACATCGATACAAAAAATGCGTAGTTCTGTTTTTGATGGAACGGGAAGACAATGATTGGGAATTTTAAAAAAACGGAAGACTTGCGAATTCAGCCGAATCTTTCTTGTAAGCGTGTACTATATATTTGACTCGTGCCATGCAATGTCATGCCACACCGAACAGTTAAACACTCATCCCCATATATACAACTGATGTTTAGAACTACATGCACTCGTTAATATAAACGAACATGAGAAGAGGTTAAGAGTTATTTTACATTTCCACCAACTAGTAATTACATGCGCTGTTAGACCTTCGTTCGTTCAGAGTCTTGGTTCCCCTTTTTAGGACGTTGAACACTTTAAACGTACATGCATGTATTAAGCTTAACTTATGATGATAATGGTTAAAACAACTGCAGTGCAGGCAGGTGGTTCACATACCTGTTATGTATACTGTTACGGACAAATCTGGACACGTTGGATGGTAGACAACTCTGGCAATTGATCCAAGTCTAAAAGCAGCATTTATCGGACAGTTTACCTTAATACGCCTGTGCATAGCCTAGAAACGTTACTATAATCACAGGCGTCCGAATTGCTATTATAGCAAACACTGCGGAAAAATACACATTATCTCGGTAAATTTCTCAAAAAATATATATCTATACATGTATTGTCTATACGCTATTATAAAAGGTTTTGGGAATCCCGCACGTGTTACTATAAATAGCCCATCTATACGTCCATATAGTGTAATAATAATGACGTTTTTGCCCGTATCGAGCAAGGGGGTAAAATGTCGTTGCACACCTCGTCATTATCATTGCACTATATGGACGTATATAGGGGCTATTTGTAGTAACACGTGAGGAATATCCCAAATTATCTTACGACCATTTTATCACAGCGTATCTATAGACAACATAGAAAAAAAAAATTAACGAGGTACTTTGTATTTTCCGCAGTTTGGGCTGTAATAGAAATACGGACGCCTATGATCTAATTCAGGAATCAGTATTGAACAATTTCTCCTTTCGTCTCAATGTTTTTAACTTTATCCAAAAATGTTCTTTCATTCATAAGGTCAATAAAATCACTAATATAGAAATTAATCTATATCACACAATTAAACTGATTTTTCAGAATTTTGGTTGATTTCAACATTAGTTCTGCTAAATAGTGTTAAGTTTAGCTAGACACGTTTGTCTTCAAACTATATGAATTATATCAAGTAACAGAAAGCTTTCAAGTGATACGAGAAGCCATGAAGAAAGTGAACGTCAACGTGTCAATATATCAATAAGTGCTGTAGACCGTATACTCGGATGAATATCATATCAAAAGCGAAAATGTTATGGGTCCATTTTTACTTGTTATTTTAAATATATCAGACCAAGATTTTAACGCTTCTAGTAATAGGACTATACATAATTGATTTGCTTTTACACTCTAACTGACAACTAACTCTGTAGACAATTTGAACGTTTGTCTTCCTTTAGGAAACGTCAACAGTAACACGTGGGATCTTTTCATGTGTCACTAGGGTGCGTGGTAATCAACCCCTGAGGTAAAGGGCCTGTCATACACTACAGATGTACCTCGACGGGACAAAGCCGAGCACACATTTAACATCGGCGAGAAAATCGGCGGAGATCCGTCGAGAAAGCATTTGAAAAATCACAACTGGTCATAGCAATATCTACAAAAAACTAGTACATCGTTAGCACATCGGCAGGACTACGGTATCACATATGTACCAGTAGTACAGTACACATTGATTCCATCGGAGGGCCGCCGATATATTACGGAGCGCTACCGGTGCTCTACGAAGCCATACCGGAGTACTGCCGTTGTAGTTCCGTTGCTCACGCCGTCGTTGCTAATCTGTCTGCCGGATAAAACAGACGATATACTACCGTTCTTAGCGATGTGATACCGTTGCGCTGCCGTACTAGTACCGATCCCCTAAAACCGCTTTATTTGGGCTCCGATATAGCTTCGTCGAGCCAAATCAGCTAGGTCCGACAGGCACTTGACTTGCTCAATCTGACGTTGGTTCTGTGATTGGCATATTCGCCGGCTTACACGTCAGTCAAAAGATTCAGATGACAATGGCAAGTTGTCTCCATCCCAAGTCTGCACGTTAGATATATTGTGGTGTGAGTACGAACAGTGTGTTGGTAGGCAGCTCCTGCTATAGTCTGACGTAATTACTACAAGCGTAAGACATAACGTTCGGTCTGTGTATCACTAAGCGTTGAGGTTTCACCCTATGGCGATCAGATCTGTATGTCACTCTAAATAGTATGCTCGTAACTTCTATCCGCCGATACCAAATATGAAGCGCCACGAATATGTTCCCTTTTTAATACATTGATTCAAACTGGATCGGGAGTACAGATAATAAAATAAAGTGTGCACTGACATGAATCGTTAGAAATAAGTATGAAAAAGTGTCCTTTCATGTTTGCTAGAATTTCTACCACCAAAGCAATGCTCGGACACGTTTACCATTTTATGACTGTGAAATTGTTGTAGAATTCCCATAGCTCTGTGACATGTTGTCGAATTCCTATGGCTCTGTGACATGTTGTCGAATTCCTATGGATCTGTGTCAAATATAGGCATTCTGTTGCGTTCATTGACATCTTTTTTTTCTCAGTCTAGTATTTTCAGCAGGTATTGCACTAAGTGTTAGTTCTTTGGTTTAAACAGTATTTATTGCATATTTACATGTTCATATAATTATCAATATGGCAGTATATACAAAGGATTTGAAAACAAGCCTTAAAGGCTTATATAAATTCATTTCCTG
>JAUELF010280543.1:0-10451 GCA_031471495.1 Clinocardium nuttallii | reverse complement strand
TTCTGGATAGTATTGATATGAACATCAATAAAATCATGGTTGACAGAGTAATTATGAGATGGCCACGAACTCCCCCCATGGAGCCTGTAGTAGATGTACAAGTAACCATTTGAGCCGGTCCAAGAGAAAACCAACAGTATGGCATCTGCGTAATGTATCGATCCCGACTTTCCGTCTTAGGCTGATCCGGATTGATACTTTACGCAGAGTCAACAATGTTGGTTTGCACTCGGAACGGCTCATTTTACTTACCTGAGCTCTGTTATGATCTGTATTATCTTGTGTTTGATTCTGTACCATTGACGTTCGACCTGAAATTGGAAATGAAAATGTATTGTTGTTTTTCTTGCCATTATGATGTATTAGTTATGAATAATCCACGTTTAACCATTTGATCGTTTGAAACAATTGAGTGAATACTTTATCAGCAGCATAAAGTCAGGTCAGCCGGGGGATTGATGCTGTTTGACCAGATTCTGCAATGATTACTGGTCAAATAACGCCAAATACATCACCCAGATTCTGCAATGATTACTGGTCAAATAACGCCAAATACATCACCAGAATACATTGAGTTTAAATATATTGTAAATGAGTATAGGATGCTTTGGAAATTATTTATTTGATCATTTTGTAGTGTTTTGACCTCGTTTGAAAGTGAAAGAAGAGAATGTGAAACACCGCTTCTGTCCGTGCCCGATTTGGTCCAAAACGACGGTAACCACTTTCGCCTGGCGATTTCTTTCTTGCATAATGCATGACCCTCAATTTGTTGGGACTGTTTTAAAGCTATATGGTGTTCTACATGAGAAACGCTTAGAAACTGTAACAATTGAGGGCTGCAACTGGTCGATTTACATGGAAACAAAGGAATAAATTATTTGGTGTTTTGTTACCTACTGCTATACTCAATATGTTTATCTTGACATTCCTAGATTTGGATATCTCTTCAAGATTAAAATCTTAACACGTCTACTTTAAAGATTCAACATTGAAAGGGTGAATACTAAGACTAGTTATAGAAGTTCTCATAGTGTAATACACTGAAAATCCGCGTCCACATATTCGGTGCCTTAATGACTCTCCGTAACGGGATCTTACACATGTTCATTGTCGTAAATCCAGTGAGGGCTACACTTCTGTTTCTTTTGTGAAAATATAACTTAAAGATCTATATTGCCTATAGACGGGAAGTGAGGACTCGGGTGAGGTTGTGCGCATGCACAGGATAACCTAAGTAGTCACTGTACACTGGAGTAATACGGTTCCAAATCGCCTGGCGCTTCTCATATAAATACCTGGAGTTAATACTGGTAACAGGGTTACAGATCTTTCAAGACCAGGATGTTGTTTTTTCTTTTTCTGAAATGAATAAAATAACAACCTGATTAAAAAGCAAGATTCTACATTGTATTTGCTAAAAGATAGAAACGCGGTGTCAGTATACTAAAAACAAGAAGGCCATGATGGCCCTGGATCGCTCACCTGAGTGTTAACAAGATGTTCCTTAAATTTGACCTAGTGACCTAGTTTTTGACAGGACATGACCCAGTTTTAAACTTGGCCTAGATATCACTAAGACAATCATTCTGACAAAGTTTCAACATGCTCAAGCCAAACACGTGGCTTCCAGATTGTTAACCATATTTTCCTTAAATTTGACATAGTTTCAAACTTGGCCTTGATATCACTAGGACAAATATTCTGATAAAAAACCCCATGCTCAAGCCAAAATTGTGACTTCCAGAGTGTTAACAAGACTTTCCCTAAATTTGACATATTGACCTAATTTTTGACCTGACATGACCCAGTTTCAAACTTGGCCTAGATATCAATAATGCAAACATTCTGACAACGTTTCAACATGCAATGAAGCTTTCAGAGTGTTAACAAGATTTTCCTAAAAGTTGACCTAGTGACCTAGTTTCTGACCCCACATGACCCAGTTTCGAACTTGTCCAAGATTTGATGGAGATGCCTTTTCTGATAAACTTTTATGATGATCAGATGCAAAATGTAGTCTGTAGAGTGTTAACAAGGGCAAATGTTGACGACGCGTGGACGCCGAACAAAACGTGATCCCAATAGCTCACCTTGCACTGCGTGCATAGGTGAGCTAAAACAGGTGTTCTATATACATATATCATTGACCATTTTAGTTGAACAGTTTTTAGTGGACTGCGGGAAGAAATCAGTGACGTTTTACAATAAAATACAATTAAGGCATGTCTCTGTGTTTCGAAATCATTACTAACGAGGAAGTAGGTCTACTTTGTTTATTTTTTGCTTAATATTAACCATTGTCGACACAAACTAATGTATAATGCCGATAACATTTCCATCAGCGGTTTGGTGTATAGTTCGTTATGCTCACCTTCCCAATTGAATCTAATATATCATCCGTAGAAGCACTTTTTAAAGCATCTAAAATAGAGAGAAAAATAGATAAAAATCTGTTAAAAATCTGTTAACAGTAGATTCGCGAAATTATTTCGAACATTCGATAACTCGAATATATAGATTCGCGATATAATTTCGAACATTCGAAAACTCAAATACGGTATATAGCTTCACTCAAACTATGTGCTGAAACAACCCTCTATTTTGAAAACAATGTCGCAGCAGTTCTGATCGCTCATATCAGAACCTATTTCTTATGATTATATAATAAATAAGTATATATTAATTAAGTATAAATCAAAAGAGCAATGGAAAAGTTCTACAACTCGAGGTAACTGATAGATCCCTATCAACTCCCGTGTTAGCACGAGCGAAAAACATCAAAGGTTTGTAACACGGTAAAATTGATTGATTGATTGGTGTTTAAACGCCGCTTTCAACACATTTTCAGTTATATCACGGCGATTCCTGGGTAAGTTACCAGTACTCCTGGTCCATTTATCATGACACCAGTAAGTCAGTTGTAATGATAACCCCACGACCCTGGGTAAGTTACCAGTACTCCTGGTCCATTTATTTTGACACCAGCAAGTCAGTTGTAATGATAACCCCACGACCATGGGTAAGTTACCAGTACTCCTGGTCCATTTATTCTGACACCAGCAAGTCAGTTGTAATGATAACCCCACGACCCTGGGTAAGTTACCAGTACTCCTGGTCCATTTATTCTGACACCAGTAAGTCAGTTGTAATGATAACCCAACGACCCTGGGTAAGTTACCAGTACTCCTGGTCCATTTATCCTGACACCAGCAAGTCAGTTGTAATGATAAACCCGCGACCCTGGGTAAGTTACCAGTACTCCTGGTCCATTTATCCTGACACCAGCAAGTCAGTTGTAACGTTATATCATGTCGTAATGCTAACCCCGCGACCCTGGGTAAGTTACCAGTACTCCATGTTCATTTATCCTGACACCAGCAAGTCAGTTGTAACGGTATATCATGTCGTAATGCTAACACCGCGACCCTGGGTAAGTTACCAGTACTCCAGGTTCATTTATCCTGACACCAGCTAGTCAGTTGTAACGTTATATCATGTCGTAATGCTAACCCCGCGACCCTGGGTAAGTTACCAGTACTCCAGGTTCATTTATCCCGACACCAGCTAGTCAGTTGTAATGCTAAGCCCGCAACCCTGAGCGCCGAGGATGGAAGCCACTACTACCATTTTTAAAATACACGTACGATAACAACAACATTGTTTCGAGTTCGGTATTATTCAGTTTACCAGAAGTGGAAGTTTGGAATGACAATACATCATTGTATTAATAAGACATATGTCAGCAGCGAAACTCGTGTGCACTTCTCTATCTAATTAATCAATTTATCGCTTCATACAGAAACCGTCCATTTGGACTTTGAAACTCGAACAGTTCCAGATTAGGATGCCCTTTCACGCAGTCTAATCGGATCTTCATTGGTCTAGTCATTCAGGCTAGACTTGCTGGTTGCCTCTAGAGACCGGTTATGACAGAACAAACACCGCACTTATAGATATACGTATGCAATTATTTGGTAATTGCAACTAATTTCAAAATGTCCGACGGTCAATTTCCGATTGGCGTGGCCTGTTTGTAATTGACATATGTACGAGTATATTGGGTTTTACCGTTTTTGGCTCTGGTTATTGCAGGTAAAATACACCCATTGCCAGTAGTTAGTTTGGACTTCGAAGACACCTTGTGATTCGTCAACACAGATTGCTTGGTCGATTTCACACCATCTTTCAAAGCTTGGTAGATCTGACAGGAGCCCTGGTAAAAGAATATTATTTTATATTTCATCTTACACTATATAAACAAATGTATGTTTAAAACTATGGGAGACTCGATGATCTAACGTGTGACCGGGTGTCCCGAGTTTAATCCAGATCATGCCGGTTATAAAAAATCCAATGGACATGATATATATAGACGTTTCCTAATCTTAGCCTCGATTTCAAATCGACATGAACATTTTAAAAATGTGTTTAAAGCATACTAGCGCTGAAAAAGTATCTAGACCAATACAAAATGTTGGGGAAATGGAGTATCTAAATGTAAATTGCAATTAAAAGCATACTATCAATTGTGAAAACTCCACTTCATTATTCTTACCTTTTCTGTAAAGTAAATTGATATAACTGCCACAACGAAAAACAACTGTTGTTATATTGGCCTCAAGCTATTAAAGGTTAGCTTACAACAGTTCAAACATATCGATAATCTGCACAGTGACAAGGTTGTGTTACAATGTAAAGGGCACATATGCACATGTTCCGAAACCACGCTTTTAAATAATCGGAATTATTGAAATATTCACTTCTTCTAACTGTCTTTGGTACAATTAACATAGATATTAAAAGAAATATTGATTACCAAAAGAAAATGTTTTTTTAAAAAAAAGTGTTCATGTCCCCTGTAAAATGATAAAAAGCTACACAATTCTGGCTGACATAAAATGATGCCATTTTCCTCAGAAATGTCTTAAACGCTACAATATGCATAGCGGGTATTTACGCCTAGCCTGCTAGGATACTCACCGATCTAACATGTCTTAAACACTACAATATGCAAAGGTCTTACTCCTAGCCTGCTGAAATACTCACCGATCTCACGACGTAGATCCATTCCGAGTCATTACTGTTTTTGACAATCACCGCACCACGCCTGTAGTAATGAACCGACATGGAGAAGTGGTATGTCTGTAGTAGTTCTAGTGGAAAGTCTCGTAACTCGGGTATCTTTCTAAAAGTAACATAATAAGGGGCATGAGCCACATTACAAGAAAATGAACAATCGACGGAACTAACGATCAAAGTGTAAACTTATGTAACTAGAACCGAATCATAACCGTTATCCAGACTGTGAAGAACGCTTTATCCTACTGTATTGACACGACTTCGAAAAGGCATAAGATAATCTCAATCTTCACTAGATCGTGTGTATGTATACATGCGAGGAAGAGTTATCTTTTCCTACGACAATGATTGGTAAATATGCCGCCGTGATATGTCTTCATTTGAGCATAGTCAAGTGAAAAGTATTCTTGTTTCACCCCCTTTCTGACATTACATAAGGGGCGTAGGGTAGTGAAGTAATCATATAGTCCTAAGAAATAACATATTTGGCTTTCCTAGAAGTAGTCTGGCAGTGAAAGTTCTGGGTAGATTGTGCTTACGGACATGCGAACTTGAGACGTCACTGTTCGTAGACGCGAAAGAAAAGATCGATCGCCTCATGTGCTTATGTTGTTTACCTGAGATAATCCATCGATCCCAATCCCCCTGCAGCATTGAATATATCCAGAAAGGTGTCTCGGTCAAGTCCTAGAACTTCTACGGGCTCTCTACACACTACTGTGGCAGCTCGTTCGGAATTTTTCAGAATTTCCTTCTCCTTAAAATGAAACATGCATTTAATGTTCTGTTTATGCTGTGGATGCAATATATCAAACTCATTATCAAGGTATTTTGTTTTTCGATTAAGGCTTTGTATACCATTGTTACCGAATAATAAGCACTACCGGTGTTGCAGTCTTGTTGCAGTTCGTTCGGGTTTCAAATGGTGTTGCTCTTTTATGGGCGTTTGTATGCTACCGACTTAAAACATTCACTATATAATAGAAACCTTGTCGAAAAGCCATGCAATACATTGTGAAATAGTGGAAGACAGTGGTACAGAGGTATACAGAGGTAGAGCGTCGGCCTCTCGTACTTAAGGTAACGGGTACGAGTTCCGCGATGAGCGGGTTTTACTTTGAGATTTGTCCACACAAACGAAGCGAGTACTGGTTAAGTCTTTAGGAAGCAGACATCGAGGGTGATTAATATAAGCTGAAAGTTTGTAAAATTAAAAAAAAATAATAATCACCGTGAAGTTTAATTGACCGAGGACAAGTAAATACTACAATTGTTCCACTGCACTCGCAGTTATAGAAGACACTTGCGTGACTGTTCGTATAACCCAGCCTCTCTTTATAGACTGTTCGTATAACCCAGCCTCTCTTTATAGACTGTTCGTATAACCCAGCCTCTCTTTATAGACTGTCCCAGCCTCTCTTTATAATCAAACTCGCGATCATTCACGAAACTACCGATCCGTTTTATTTCAGTGGACCGAACGGTGTGGTCATTGTCCTTCATCAGACACTTTTCACAATAAACTGATATATTCTTAAATATATAATTCTCTGTTCTAAAATATTCTTAAACTTGAAAGGTACGAGCTTTATGGTTTGCAACTTTTAAACGTAATTATGTCTGACGCCTTTTCTATATATGTAAATGAAAATAAATCAACCAGTAACGAAAATGTCAATGCCTTCAGTAATGCGATTAATGTGAATGTTTTAGACGCTTTAGACGAACAAAGGAAACTGTTCGATCGGGTGTGTCTATAGAATGATTGCATGTCACGCTGGTTACAATACATACCCCTAGAGTGTCGCCTGGTTTTAGGAATGCTGTAACGGGATTGTTTGTCGTGTTGTTTAGTTCGTCGGCTACTGTCTCAATATCCCTGTAAACAGCTATAAAGAAGATTGTTATCTGTGTATAGACAATGTATTTTAAATTGTATTTAGATCAAGAAGAAGTTTGTTTCTTTGTACTCAGCACGAAAAAAAAAAGGAATAGCATTTTATTTTATATCTAACTGTTTCTATGTTTCCGACATCGAGACGGACACAAGTACGTCGCGTTCCAAATATTAGAACTTGGATTTCATAAACTATTACGCGATGGGATGCTTTGAAATACATTTCAGTGAAATCACGGCGTACAGTAACCTGTCCATGTGTTTCCTGACTTTCTCACATCACCACTACACACAGCAATCTGTCCAAGTAACTTTCTGTTTTCTTCCATATATAATTTTAGCCCATTTCACGCCAGAAATAATGTTGGCCGAGGTTTGTTCGAACCCTAAACCCAAAGATTAAGAGCCCGCATTACTAACGACAGAGCTACCTGGGCTCGGTTGCATAGAAATACATTTTTCTACAATTGTAATAAACAGTTAAGGTTAGTTTGCCCGGAGCATGATTCTTTTGAATTATAATTTTAAAACATGCAGGACATAACGAAAGAGGCCTGGTAGCAAAAGACCACCTCGTGTAGTGGTAGAGCTTCCATCTCGGGTGTGGTGGATCGCAGGTTTGATCCCCAGCCGGGTCGCACCAAATACTTTAAAAATGAAAAGTAACGGCTTTCCTTCCTTGGCGCTCGGGATTGCTGGGTTAGCATTACGGTTGACCTCTGTGGTGTCAGGATAAATGGACCAGTACGAGAAACGTACCAATGATATGCCATGATATAACTGAACATGTTGTTAGCGACGTAAAACACCATATAATCAAACAAAAGAAAATGTAAATTTAACAGCTTACCGAGACCAGAGAGTATGAGATAGTAGAATTCTGCTCTGTTTCCTTCTTTTACGAGAACTTGAGAACTCTGAAATCTGAAATATTAAGCAAAATAAACTGGGTTTTAACACTGTTTCAAATGTCAAGGCGGCATGTTTACCTACCAATATATTTCCTGCCTTTCACAAACCAGTAATCCACACAATAGTATTTCCAACAGCTGACTACTTTTCTACATATACTGTAAGAAGAATGACGCTTGTCGCATTTACTTTTGTTAAACATCGGACACATGTTGGTCGAGCTGGGCCTCGAGCTCACAACCCATGGATTTAAAGTATTGATACTTACAACATGTTAAAGATACATAATAAGTGTTTAAGTCTCTGCATTGAATAACACTATTCAACTGAAGATGTATACAAGAGAAAGCTTTTTTATTATATTTAATGTGTGTTGAAAAGCAGATCAGAAGAGTATATAACCGCAACTTAAGTTCATGGTCTCACACATAATGCCCTTTACACTACAATTATCCATTCCCGACATGCAACAAATGTAGAGCAATCGACTTTTAATCATAAGGGTAAAACTATGGAAAATCTTTACATATGAAAGAATGATTTAAGAAAACAGTTGGAAATATTGTTGCCAATGTGCTTGCTGTTTGTGCGTTGAAAAGAGATTACAAGTGGGAAAGGCTTATTAAAATTAGTTAATTGCACTTACTTGGCATACCATCCCTTTTTGCAGAGTTCTGATTGGACGGCGGCAGGATAACTGGAAAATCGGCTGAAATTGCGTAACATATGCTTCAACTGAAAAAAATATAAAATATACGTAGTGTGATTTTATTAGCAGATGATATATTGCAAACCTCAGCATGTAGGAACATTACCGTTATATTTGCTAAAGCACGGCCTTTATATGCACTCATCATGCATACGATAACGTTAGTTTCGCTAATGCACGGCCTTTATTTGCACTCATCAAACATACTGTAATGTTAGTTTATTTAAAGCACGATCTTTATTATCTGCACTCATCAAACATACTGTAACGTTAGTTTATTTAAAGCACGGACTTTATCTTCACTCATCAAACATACTCTAACGTTAGTTTATTTAAAGTACGGCCTTTATCTGCTCTCATCTAACATACTGTAAGTGTAACGTTAGTTTATTTAAAGCACGGACTTTATTATCTGCACTCATAAAACACACTGTAACGTTAGTTTATTTAAAGCACGGCCTTTATCTGCACTCATCAAACATACTGTAACGTTAGTTTATTTAAAGCACGGCCTTTATCTACACATACTGTAACGTTAGTTTCGCTAATGCACGGCCTTTATTGCCTTCACTCATCTAACATACTGTAACGTTAGTTTATTTAAAACACGGCCTTTATTGTCTGCACTCATCAAACATACTGTAATGTTAGTTTATTTAAAGCACGGACTTTATTTTCTGCACTCATCAAACATACTGTAAAGTTAGTTTATTTAAAGCACGGCCTTTATCTGCTCTCATCTAACATACTGTAACGTTAGTTTATTTAAAGCACGGACTTTATTATCTGCACTCATAAAACATACTGTAACGTTAGTTTATTTAAAGCATGGCCTTTATCTGCACTCATCAAATACACTGTAACGTTAGTTTATTTAAAGCACGGCCTTTATTGTATACACTCATTAAACATACTGTAACGCTAGTTTATTTAAAGCACGGCCTTTATCTGCAGTCATCAAACACACTGTAACGTTAGTTTCAGTAAAGCACGGCCTTTATCTGCACTCATCAAACATACTGTAACATTAGTTTCACTAAAGCACGGCCTTTATTTGCACTCGTTAAACATACTGTTACGTTAGTTTCACTTAATCACGGCCTTTATCTGTACTCAATACACAAACAGTTGAATGTGCTAAAGGACAACCTTTATCTGCGCGCATCATATAAACAGTTACGTTAATTTCATTAGCTAAAACATGATCTCTATCTGCACTCAAACACATACAGTAACGATTGGTTTACTAAAGGACGACCTTTGTCTGCACGCATCAAACATACTGTATTGTTGGTTTCGTTAGCAAAAGGAAGGCATACAGTTACGTTGATTTCGCTTAAGTACAAGCTTTATCTGCATGTATCACACATACAATATGGGTGGTTTCGTTAGCTTAAACAACGACCTTTATCTCCACTGTTACAGTAACGTGGGTTTCGTTCATTTAATCAAGACCTTTCGCCACACATACAGTTTCGTTGATTTCGTTAGCTTGCAGTAAACACGACCTTTATCTCCACTGATACAGTAACGTGGGTTTCGTTCATTTAATCAATACCTTTCGCCACACATACAGTTTCGTTAGTTTCGCTATACACGCATTTATTGCATAGTTACTCTTACCTTGTTTATTTGTGAATCTGACCGGTCCCACGATGGCGTATCAAGACATGATTTCATGGCGGCTGTGTTCGTTTTCTGAAATAAATGCATACGTTAATAAGATAACAATGCCTGTCAATGTTTGGATGCGTTCAACAATTACGTAATGCGCAATAATACGAAACATACACGGTTTTAACAAAAACAAACACTCTGAAACATGTTTTTTTTTTTCGATACATGTGTTTC
>JAUELF010280532.1:0-10451 GCA_031471495.1 Clinocardium nuttallii | reverse complement strand
ATTAAGATTATGAAGGGCGGATGAATATTGCTTCAATGATTACGCCACGCCCCATAATATATTCCATTACGTATGCCTCGCCCAATATCATCATCAAACAGGTCACGCCAATGTATGACGTCACAATCTTGTATTTACACCGCGTATAAATACGGAATTTTATTTTAATCTGTCGTGGTGTATTTGCGTATGTCACTCTGCATGTATTTCCACCGGAAAATGTACAGGCATATAATAAAACTTTATATAAAATGATAACTCATGTCAGATTCTTTTCATCCAATCCCCTCAAATAATTATGTTAAACAAAAATATTTCTTTATGGATGCATAATAATCATTCAATAGTTTTAATGTATTAATTCTATCCTTTAAACATAATTGTTCAATAATTTGCTGTTTTGTTACGAAGATTTTCGACATGTGTTTCAGTGGTATTTATGGCAAGTCGAATATCATCACTTTTCTAACTTGAACGAAATACTTTAACGCTGTCTTTCCGCTTAATCACTAACCAAGATCTACATCACCAGCATAAAATAAAACTACAACATTCTTACAAGATCGGCCATGAAAACCATATAATATTGCAACGTTTGTCATGCCATGCCTGCTCCTACGTAAACAATCGTGTTTTAAAAATGTTCGTTCATTAAGGAACATGTACTTGAATGTTGAATTGTTTTACTTTTATTTGTTCTCCTTTGATAGTTAAAACTTATCGTGCAATAAAAGAAATATTTTATTTCTGTTATGTGCGCACAATAAATGTGATGTCAGATATGAAAAAACGTGTTTTTTCGATCTGTATCACTGGCCATCTAACAGTCAGGTAGAAAACTGACTTTTGAAGAAAGGAAACAAATGCATATATACGAGGGTTGTTCAAAAGGTTCGCGGAAAACTACTCTCATTTCTTTATCTTTTGAAGCATTTCAGTAAATTGCGCTACTATGTAGGCCGCGATATTCCCTATTCAATCAGGGTAATTTTCAGATAGATCTGTTTTCATCGTTGATAACGACAAATGGTTACTATCCCCGGGCCCAATTTTCAGTATCAAGTTTTCGAAACATTACATCAATTATCCTTAATTCTAAAAGCGTGTCTACCAACTGACAAATAATCATTCCAGCCATCTTCTGACATGATTTTGGTGACATCATTTTGATTGCTGACATATAAAAAAAAACCCACATGGTATGTTTTCTACGAACTGGTGTTAAAATAAGTGAATATGATAATATTCTATCATTTATTGGCATTGTCAGTGTGATTAGTGTCAGCTATTTGGAACCGGGAATATCGTTGTCCATCCCCAGTCAAGGCACAGGGATCACGGTGAAGTGTACTTGGACAAGGCACATTTTCTAGCCTTGTACTGGCTTGTTTAAATAGGGACCATGAATAAGTGAACTGTCGCCGTGATATAACTGAAATAAAGATTTAGCATGAATCCCAAATAAAACATTATCAGTTGTTTCAAAGTTATCTGCTATTTATTTAGTATATCTTGGAAATGGTTTAAAAGTGAAATATCATCGATGAAAACAGATCTGTCTAGGTCTCTGGATCTATAATATTTCCATGGCAAATGTGATTTCCAGTACCAAGAATAGATTTATTACAAATGTTATGATCTCATCTCCATGTAAAGACTTAAATTGTATTCCATAAAGACAAAACAGACAGGATGTTATTGAATATCCAAATTTGATTGCAGATGCTATATTTTCAACATAAGATCTTTATAAACAAGAAATATCTTTAAAAATGATACACGTCGATCAATATGAGAAAACACTAAGAAATGGATCAAGACCGAGAATACGTCACATGCGAGGCTCCTAAGGGTTGTATCAGTTTCAATTGACGATAAATAACTGAAATCATGTTTCAAAAATGATTAATATTTTGCTCTTAAATATTATATTTCATACGTTTTCACTGATTTGTTTCACTGAAATCTATGTCTTAAGGAAAACAATTAAAGGTTTGCATGCAGAACATTTCATTTTAAAAGTTCACCTTATTAGTGCCTCTCGCTCTCGTAGGATCACCGACATAAATATGAACCAACCAAAATATTTAATTCTTTATTTCTTCGCTATTATTCATTAGATACAACATTTGATTGGTCTACACTCTAGATCATTTGAATAAAACGTCTAGGTCAAAATTCACGTTATACATCTATCGAAGAAAAAAGTGACTAAGAAATTAGCATATATTATCCCTTTTCCACATACATGTACGACAGATCTGTCTCAGACTATTTTGGAAACATCTTATCAAAAACATAGAAAAATATATTTTTTATTAAAATAAAATTATTGAATATAGTTAATACATTGTGGCAAAAGGCGAAATTGCTCATCATGAGCACAATAATTCCTTTTGCGAAAGTGATTTCAAAAGACACAGAGGCTTCAGAAAGGATATAAATGTAAGAAAGGGTTAATAGACATTTAAAATCAATCAGTATTAAACATGAAAATGTATCCTGCTCCATATGTTCATACCCCAACCGAATTACTAGCGTTCAGCAAGCTGGCGACAAATGCGCCCTAATCTAATTAGGCTTACAGCCCTAGAATATTAAGATTGCTGATGCGCGCAAGGAAATTAAGCTCGCGTAAAGCTCTTGCGTCGCAACTTTCCCGTTAGGTTCGACAAGCTTGCATGTTTGCAACAACAACAGGAAGCTTAAAGGCGTATGCTACCGTTATTCACAAAACTTTCCCAGCCATACAATTTCTTCATTCTTTGTATTTTGTTAGTACATACAATAACCTGTTGAAATAAGAAAAAAAAAGAAAAAAGTCACCAATCTGAAAAAATAGTTTGGCCTGTCAATGACATGACCAATTTCATAAAAAGACCTATCTTTTTTTTTGTATTTTTTAATAAAGTAAATGATGTTCAGTGTTTATGGATAATTACAGAAAATTATATTATACAGAATTGAAAATTTCTACGATTTTGACTTTTTCAGGAGTAAAATGTTGCACCATTTCTACCTTGAAAAACGGCTTTATATTAAAAAAAATTCATATTTTTCTCAAAAATTCTTTTTTCATATTGATTTAAATTATATTTATAAAGTTATATATGAACTTTGATATGATTTGTAGTTTTCATTAAAAAAAATGTGTGTTTTAGGTTTTTGACCAACCTATATGTGTGCTTTTGATGAAATTGGTCATGTCATTGACAGGCCAAAATATTTTTTCAGATCGATGACTTTTTTTAAAAAAAAATCTTATTTCAACAGGTTATTGTATGTACTAACAACATACAAAGCATGAAGAAATTCTATGGTTGTGAAATTGTTGGTGAAATAACTGTAGCATACGCCTTTAACTCGACAACAGACGGCTTTGGAACCATCTAAGAAAATAGATATATAAAGAAATCTCTATAAATTATAGTATAATCAGGAAGGTAGATATCTACGTCCCTAGTATAATAATAAAAAAGATATGAAACCATTGTAGCAAAAGAAGAAATTGCTCGTTATTAGCAAGCAACTCATAGACGTTCTCTGACGCCTCTGCAGCTGAAGAGTTTTGAAAACATTGTGACAATATGAGAAATTACTCGAGATGAGCAACATCTACCGTTGCCACATTGTTTTTAAATCTATTCAACAAGTATACTATAGTATGTACAGAGCATCAATATTTGTGCATAACTGTGTGCATATAGTCATCTGTTTCAGATTTGTTGTGAGTGAGAAAAGGTCAAATATCATCCTTCCGTCAAGGATACATCATTTAACCCAGTCTCTATGTAATTTATTCTTATATGACTCTGCTATAGAAATGTCAGTTGTGAACAGTATAATGGAAAGGGACAAACAACATCCGCCTGTCAAGAACATAAACACATCATGTAACCAAAATCTCTAGCGATTTTGGATCTTAATCAATCAGTCTCACCAGTGAATTCACTTTTGGCCAAAATGTTACGTAGACATTAAACCTTTCCCACATACAGCACATTTGTAGCTGAAGACTTTGAAATCATGTAGTGAAACAATTGGAAAATCTCTTTCAATACACGTTAAGTTTTAGAATATAGTTGAGAACAGTGTGGTATATAGTGAGCAATTTCTCCTTTTGTCAAAAGTTTTCAGAAGACGATTGCTGTAGAAGCTTCAGATTATGCAAAAGAGTTAACTTATGTATCTTTTGACAAAGAAAACTAGAGCATGAACCCACTTGCTGTACGCAAATGTGATCTTAAATGATTCCACGCCGGAGTGTCAATAAGGCCCCAAGTTGCCTGACGCGGTTCATATTAAAGTAAAAATAGACTACGTGTGCATAGGTATGAGACATTCGGTTATAAATTATAATTATAACCGTGACGTTCGATAAGTTCTGTAATCAGGATCAACCTTAGAAACGTCTTCTACATTAAGCGTAGAGTCTGTCGATTGTCTGTTTCGAACGTGAACTGTCTGATCGAACTGTGCGTCTACATAGGCTGATCTGAACCTTTGTTGAGAATTGATGTGTTTTCGTTAGGAGGGAGTATTTTTACGGTGTTGTACAAATAATGTTGTGTATTAAACCTGTATCATTGTTCGTATTAACTTTTTCGTAGAAAAACGTATATTTAAGGTAAGTTCATTGAAAAGAAAAATAGTCGTTTCCGAAACATGATCACAGATATGAAATGAAATACCCGGATATGTTCTTCTTTCTTAGAAGCAATTCGTTATTTGTATACGATATTCATTGGTTTCTAGGTAAGTAATACTATGTATGTACTTCTCGTCTTACTTATAACATAGGACCAATTTGAATTCAAGCGTTTATTTAAGTTCGGGAATCCAGAGCGAAGATATTGCATGGATTGAACATTTCCTCCATTTTCAAAAGTGTTTACTCCAAACGTATGAAACGTGTTTTTTTTTCAACGAGATTCGCCTGAGCATTAATTAAATGGGGTTTATCGCCGTTGTTCAACACATTTCAGTCATATCACGGTGGCCAGGTCACCTACCCATGAGTTTCCTGATGTTCTCGCACCAGTACTCCACATAGCACTATTTCCAGTGAACTAGCTGATTTGCCACATAGATTGTTCGCCCACTGGTTGAAGACGAATGACGCTTGTCGCATTGACTTTTATCAAACGGGGGAAAGAACGTTGGCCGAGCTGGGATTCGAACTCACAACCTCTCTGGATTGACAGCCCACGTCGCTACCGACTGAGCTACATGGGCCAGGCTTAATTTTAACAAGTTAGCAATCAAGGACGAGATTACCGGAAAACTCAGCTTGATACAATCAAGGACGAGATTACCGGAAAAGTCAGCTTGATACAATCAAGGACGAGATTACCGGAAAAGTCAGCTTCATACAATCAAGGACGAGATTACCGGAAAAGTCAGCTTCATACAAATCTCTACAAATCGATATGCTTTGCAGATTTTGTGTACATTTAAATACAATTAAAACTATTTTTATCTCTTAATCAGCAACTGACGACTTTAAAAACGTAGTGGCAACAACATGGGGAAAAAGTGTATGTAATTAATAAAACAACAAAGACAACCTCCAATTTGATATAATTGAAAAACAGAAACAATGGAAAAGGGAGAAATTGCTCATCATGAGCAGTTTCTCCTTTTGCCAGACTGTTTTTCAAAAAATTCTGCTACAGCGGCGTCAGAAACTTATATAAGTAAATGGTGTGTTTGTTATTATGTCACCAATATTGAAAGATGCAATCAGTTCTGTCTTATGAAACACTTTTGTCCTGGACATTTTTACGTTCCGAATCTTACTTTTTACAGGCACCTCGATGACAGACTTTGCTACCATAATGTAATAGCCAGCGGATACCCATCCGGTCATACCAGAACGGACCACACTGTCTCGACTGGGATTCTAACCTTCGTTTGCTACCCCCGAATAGAATGCCTTAACCAGTAGGCTATCGAATCGATAGGAGGGAAAGAGATAAGTTTTACATATAACAACATTTTACATTTATATATAACATTTTACAACAGGAGGTTACAAGATGGTGGATATCACAAACTTTTTTCAGCCCACCGCTTTTCGAACGTCCTTGACATTCTACATTTGGTGTAAACACTTTGTTATTATAATTTATATTTGTACAAAAAACTGACAATTTGTAAATGGTATATTTCAAGAATTAAGTTTTCATTCAACAATTGAGCCCGTTTGTGCGAAAGGTATACGTTCGCATTACTGATTAATACAGATCCAGATAAAAGTATCAAAGTTTAATAAATAGGGAATGTCGTTTGAATAAATGTAGCAAGGTAATATTATTATCATAAAAACGGATAGGACTAAATTAGTGCACTTTGTATCATTTGTGATAAATATAAATCGCATATCTTGTGATTGACTTGCGACAGACACATTCAACATGTCATGTTGTATTTTAGTCATAGTAAATAGTGGATCAGATTCGTCGTAACGTTAACAGTAAACATATTAAACATGGCCATTGGTCATTGCTACTCGTCCAATAATTAATTATGCATGGTGAGAGTAAAACAAAACATGAATGGAATGTGTCATTGCCGAAGATAACATAAGTAGCCAAATTTCATCATTTTTTGAAAACATTTAGAATTTTACAAAAATTGGTGTGTTGATAGCATATTACCTAATCTACAGAAATATGAAATAAAAACATGGGGTAACCAGGCTTGTATCGACCCGGATCAGTCTAAACATGCCGTGCAGGCTAACCAGGACAGACACTTTTCGCCTCCTGTGGATTTTCTGTTTCAGGAATCATTTCTCTATACCTCTATCCCTCGGAGACTGAATGTGTCGGCCCGGACCAGTCTGCGTGGACAGCGCAGGCTGATCTGGTCGATACATTTCGCAGATGGCATAGTGGTGGTTTTCTCGCGGAACGGGTCATATTATGATTTGGTTATTCGACTTACCGTCTGCCGATGCAAGAATAGCCTCTCCGTGTTCGACGTCATCTCGTGGTCGGACTGGGGAAAATTTCTTTTCTAATAACTGTTTTAGGTACGAGTTCGTTGGCAAAACACTTCTTTCAGCTGCAACACATATGTAAGGGCTTTTAAAACTTGTTCAAATGCTATACAAATGGCGAGGACAAAGCACATGTAAATACGTGGTCGGATTAATCCATTAATATCTTAGAGAAAAGTAATTTATTCCCTTGACAGTGGAGAACAATCATTACTGTTTACTGAGGCAAATACAGATTCAGATGAGCATGTACGCCAATACAACCTAGAAGCTGCTTCCAATGTGCAGTACATATTTAACTCCTTCAGTACAGTATTTCCAAAAGAAAACTCTTCCAAGTTCAAAATATGGCGAATCCATTTTTCATGTAACAGTATTTTAGAATAATTTGATAAAGGAGGCAAACAATGTTGTTTTCAGGTAAGACCGATCGTTACGAGCTGCCTAACCATAACCTGTTTTAGGTCTTGGCAAAAATAAAAAGAAGCTATTCGCGCTGAAAATGTTTATTTTATATGGACACTCAATCTGCCAGTTCTGAATCTACACTTTTCGTAATGGTTGATTTTCTTGCAGTGGAGCTTATTGCCCAAGAATTGTTTTGGTAAGGATTTATAAGAAGTTACTTTCGGATATTGATTAAGTAAAAGCCCTTATTTAAGAGATTTCTTTATTGTGAAAGAATGCCTTTACATGCTAATTTCCTTGATTTGCATATTTTATAATATGATACAGTTTATCTAATACAAAGATATAAATACATTGTTATCATTAAAGCAATGAAGTGCGACTCATATAACGTCTTTCCAATAAAGTCCGAAAGTATAATGTTTTGAATATTGAATAAAACAAGAAATAGTTTCAATTGCACCTGTCTTGAGTCTTACGAGTTCTTACAATGTTGTCGGAAAAGCTTTGCCCTTTCTTCGAAAAGTAGGAACGTATCTTAAAATAACGAATTACTCAAAATAATACTTTTTCCAGGCAAGAGCGTAAAACCTTTCTTTTCTCGTGTCTTAGCAACTTGTATAAATATAATTTTTTAATTTAAATTCGGTGAAAAAGTCAACAACTGTTTTCTTCTTTTCAACCAAAATCAGACATTTTAACGATCCTGCGTCCAGAATTTACAAATATGAGCAACATATAACTACATGTACATACCTAATAAACTAATTGCCGTCAACTAAATGAAGTGTTTGTCGTGAAGTTTAAATATTGTTGAAACGGCAATGAACGGTAAAATCAAGCAATCTGTGTGTGTCGTTACCTTGTTCTTCTACTATTTTCTGTTCCAAATATTCCGCAGCATATTTTAGGATATCGGTTGGACTGTCACGAACTAAAACTCTACCGAGGCGCTCCAGAATAAGATGAAACTTGGTCGGCAGTTTCCGTCGCCAGTAGTTTCGCTCAGCTGTTGCAACACCCGCCATTTCCCTTTGGTTGAATTAAAAACTAAATTTCCTGGAATACAAACAGCCCTTTCTCTGAGAATAAAGATATGAATGGCATTCCGTTCGAACATTAAGACTATAAATCGTGACGAGGTTTCATCAGTCGTTGCGTTTTCTTCAATTCCCAAACCAGATATCGATGACTGGCAAACGTGATACAGCATGGTAAAACGAATTGCTGTTTTGGAAAGGTGACGATCTGACTAGGGTCTACACTGTATGCACTAAATTAATAACTTAGTTTTCCTGATGCAGACACCTCTGTTTGAAGATAAATAAGTTGTAATCCCAATCCCCCGTATTTAAGTTGTAATCCCAATCCCCCGTATTTAAGTTGTAATCCCAATCCCCCGTATTCTTTGCCTTAATCTGGATTAACAAATCATTCTCCAGAATCACAGTAACACAAATAAAATTAAAATCAGTAAACTTGAACATGTTGACATTTTTAGAATTGGTTAATACAGTATGCCTTCGACAGATTGTACAATGTTAGAGGAAGTTCCGGATAAAAGTATTGACATCTGTTTAAATTCCATGCCTGTCAACTTGTGGAAATGTAGCCCTGGAAGTTGAACGTGTCATCCTTTCATGTATGTAAATTGTAATAAACAATCTTGATGCCAGGTCCTGACTGAGTAGGTCCTAATATGTGATTGGCTCTTTCTAAAGTATCGACCCGGATCAACCCAGGGTGAGTGTAATACACTCACCCTGATCAACCTAAGCATACTGTCCATGCTAATCCGGGAAGACACTTTTCGCCTCCTGTGGATTTTCTGTTTCAGGAAACAGGGAGAATCAGTACTCTATACTTATATCCCCCGGATTAGCATCCACGGACTGCGCATCGTGGAACGGCTCATATATGAAACGGCTACGAGTTTGATTTAAGTGATTTACAAATTGAAAACTGTGAATAAATATCGCTTAGAAGCACATACATACCTTTAAAAACGCTTCGACAGATGACAGTCTTCACTGTCTGTTATTTAGGAGAAAATCAAAAGACAAAAAAATCTATTTTTTGTCAGCATGTCACATATTTACAAATATGCATTCGGAGAATGTTTTCACTCTGTTGCGGTGAAACCAAGCGTGACAGTTCGTGACGTCATATGGTGGGAAATGGTGGGTGGAAAAAGAATAAAGCAAGTATTTCTGAATCTTTTTGACTTGTTTACATTCATGGTAATCCACAACATGTTATCGATTTAATCAAACTATATTTTGATTCCATGACGATGTAATTTAGAATTAAAATAAAACTTTTACTCGGAGCCCGGTATGTATTCACCTCGTTGCTATTAAACAGGAAGTAAAAACAAATCCAAACAAACATGTCCAGTCAAAAACATTAAGCATCTTAAACATGTAAGAGATTGTAAGTTTTATTTCCATTTATTTAGCCTTGCTGTTTAATCAACATATTTTACACACCATTACTTGAATATGATTGAGATAAGTACGGTGTTTTAAAGAAAACTGTTGCTGTCAAGGACCCAACTTCACTGATTTTTGGTGGGTGGGGTATATTCATGTAAACTAACTACAGTATTCCGGTTTAAAATGATCTAAACTGCCTGAAGAAAGGATTTGGTTCCATTTCGTTAACCAACGTTTGGATAAAGTCGTCATGTAAAAAGCTGTATCTGCCATAAATTTGCTTTTCTTTTCTTTGTTCTTCCCTCCTTCTTAGGAGAACCGCTTATGCGTAGATAAGTATCCTCCACCACACGGTAATATACATGATATATACACTTTCGTTTGTTTAACAGTTGCCAAATTATTAAATGAACGTATCTTTAGTTAAAAAAAAATTCACCTAATTGCTCTGAGTAATAAGTATATGTATCAATTAACCCTTTCCCTTATAAAGACGCTTTCTGACGCCTCTACAGGGGTACTCCTCTACAGCAGACAGCTTTTTGAAAACATAGTGATAAAAGAAGAAATTGCACAAAACGTGCAATTTCTCCTTTTGCCACAAT
>JAUELF010280521.1:0-10451 GCA_031471495.1 Clinocardium nuttallii | reverse complement strand
CCCTGGGTAAACAAACCAGTACTAGGCTAGAAAATGTCCCAAGGGCACTCCACCATGACCGAATTGCCGCGACTGGGGATCGAACCAGGGCCACGGACAAACATTGAAGAATATCGCAGGAAGAAAAAGGAAAGGAAACAGAAAGCATAATATAATTATATTCCCTTTCATCTTCTACCATCCAAAGAGCAGGAAAAGAAGGGATAAAAATGCCGAAGTGCTTTAAAGAAGCATTATCTTCGTAAAAAGAGAAGACAGAGAGAAGAAATAACTGAATCAGAGAAAAAAAGAGTTACTAGAATCACAGATAAACTAACTGTCAAACTTCCCATATTTTCCCAGCCAGGCACAAGCAAAGGGACTGGGGTCAATACACGTTATCACAGAGAACTACGAAAGGCGTACAGGGATATTGAGTTTCTTAAGACAAAATGTCTGAACTTGGAGAAGGATAAAAGAAAAATACAGAAAACGGCAGAAAGAAATCTGAAGAAAAGTGCAAGTATTGGATACAGTTCTTATTCTGGTGACACAAGTAGTATAGTTTCTGGTGAAGTACAACCCTGTACACCACGTCCAAAAACAAAACACTTACTGAGAAAATCTGGGATAAGCTTAAAGAAGTGCAGCTCTGTCCACAGGCAGTTAATTCTTGGACAAGCCCTTATTGACACAATAACACATAACTTAATATAATGATAAAGACACAATTCTATACTGAACAGTAGCTATGAGGTTTAGGTATTATATTTTGCAGTTATACGATGGAATCAGCACTATGTCATTATCAGTGTAACTTATCTATTTAGATGACCAGACATGGATTTGTAAAAATGACGCCAAATTTCATTTCATCAAGAACTGTAAGCATCGATGGAAAGTGAGTAAACTACTAAAAAAAATATACGTGTTAACCGTGATTTCTTTTGAAGAGTCTTAACTAGATTAAAAAACAACCGGCTTTACAGTAGAACTTATACTTCAGTACATATTAGCTATGTCTTTCACTGTGAATGTCTTTGTCTTTGTCTTTGACAGTACATTAGAAAGTAAAACTGCATTACAACGTTAAAGAAGTATGAATTCAGGCGGCGCTACATCGTGATAATGAAGTTCTTAATAATATTAATGACCTTACACAAATGGATACTTCTGAATATACTGTTATAAATATATGATTTCATGTGCGATGTGACTAGTACCTTTTCATTAACATTGTTAATTAATTAATAATGTGACAATACAAGGATTAACATAAACAATACCGGACGGCTTTACATTCGGATGGATCTGAAGGCATCGATGGAAAAGGATTCTTTGCGTTATTGTGGTTTTACACCATTTTCAAAATTATATCAGTCATATCACGGCGACAGTTCATTTATTCATGATCCCTTGGAAAACAAACCAGTACTCGGATAGGAAATGTGTTTTGTCCATGGGCACACCACAAAGACCGTCGTCCCGCGACTGGGGATCAAACCCGGGATACCTGGTTTCAAATCGCCGTCGCTAACCACGGGACCAATGCGGATTCCTCGAAAAAAGGAGAAACCGTTCAAGATAAAACAATGCTAGTAACCTTGTCATTTCAGTTGGGATTGTCTGTTAATTTGATTATTATTTCCCTTTAATTGTCAATATTATGTTGAAACATACACATTCGGGCACAACAAGTGTTGCAAGACATGGATGTATGCTAATTCTATCTGACTTCATTACATCAAGAACTATAAGCATCCGTGGAAAAGGAGTCACTTTTCAATAAAATATATCAAATAGAAATCAAGATATTCACGTCAAAGTCTTTGAATAGATATGACTAGGATTAAAAAAAAGATATAACAACAGAACTTATACTTCAGTACATGTATTCTATGTCTTCCACTGACGACACATTTAAACGATTATTTGCCTAACGTTAATAATCAAACGTTAAAAAACCATACATTCAGGTATCATCGTTTCCTCGTGTTAATTAATTACATATATAAAGGACATGCAACAAATGGATACTACTGAATGTAAAGTTTATATGTGATTTCGTGTTCAATATTACCAGCACCATACATAAATTATTACCATCGACACACACGGATTTATACAATATAAATCTGGCAGCATTACAAGGGGATATGTAAGCACCGATTGAAAAAGGATATCCCTCCAATATTAAACAAGGCTTAACACGTGACGACTCTCTGAATGGACACAACAGGAATGAAGAAAAAACTGACTTTTCATTACACTTCATGCTAGAGTGCATATATGCAATTTGTTTTCAGTCTGAATTGACTGTTCATTTGATGGATTATTTTCCTTTAATGTCGATCTCGGTGTTAATAAGTTAAATATATCAAACACCTGGCACAAATGGAAAATGTTGCTCAATAAGCAGATAATATATAATTATAGAGAAAACCATCTAAACTGAACAGTTTATATGAGAATTGACATAGCATTTGAACTTCTACTTCCGTTTGTATGTTCTAAGTAGCAGATAAAATATAATTATAAAGACAATACTGGTCCATACAAGTCCATACTGAATAGTATATATGAGGTTTAGGTATCATGTTTGATGTCGTGCGATGTGATCATCACTATGTCATTAGCAGCGGAACTTAATTATTTAGAAGACCAGACATTGATTTGTGCAAATAACGCAATACTTCATTATATCAAGAACTGTTAGCATCGATCGAAATGGAGTTAATTTATAATATAAATCTACGTGTTAACCGTGATTTCCTTTAAATAGTCATAACTAGAATGAGAAAAACCGGCTTTACAGTAGAACGTATACTTCATCACATATATCCTATGTCTTTCACTGACTGTACACTAGACAGATAATCTTTCTTTCATTGATCATCAAACATTAAAGAAGTATACAAGCAGGCGGCGCTACATCGTGTTTGTGAAGAACATATTTATATGAAAGACCTGACAAAAATGGATACTTCTGAATATTAAGTTATGAATATATGATTGCATCTGCGATGTGACTAAAACCTTGACATTAACACTGTAAATTCATTTTTAATGTGATCAAACATGGATTATTACAAAAAAACAGGACGACATTACATTCGGAACCGAAGTTATCGATGGAAAAGGATTATTTGCTTTATTTGGGTTTAACACCGTTTCCATAACTTTTTCAGTCATATCGCGGCGAAAGTTCACTTATTCATGATCCCTTGGAAATCAAACCAGTACTAGGGCACGCCACCAAGACTGTCATACAGCGACTGGGGATCGAACTAACGAGACTACCACTAGACCAAGGCGAATTTCTTAAAAGAAATGAGTTACCTTTCAAGATTAAACAATGCTTATCAAATTTGATTAGCCATAACAATAATGCAAAAAAGGCTATTCAGTACTACCTATTATACTTTAGTGTACACACCCTTGTTATTTCAGTTGTGACTGACCGTTTATTAAACGGATTATTCCCCTTTAATTGGCTCAAACGGATACTTTACTGAACTGTAAATATGAGGGTTTGGTTTTTTAATTTACAGTTGTACGATGGGATCAGCCCTCGCATTTCTTTTTCATTTTGTTCATGCGGCTAGACATTGATTTATGCAAATATCATCTGATTTCACTACACCAAGAACTGTAAGCATCAATGGAAAAGGTGTACTCTTCAATATAAATCAAATCAAGAATGTACACGTGAACAATCGATATAACTAGAAAAAGAAAATGACATTACAGTATAATTTATACTTCAGAACATAACGTTGATATTCCCTGAATATTCAACAGAAATATTATTTGCCTAACAGTATTAATCAAACGTTGAACAAATATACATACAGGCGCCCCTACATCGTACTGGTTTCTTTGAACTGAAATAATGTTGAAAGCGGCGTATAATCCAAATTAAACAAAACAAATGGATACTATTGAGTATGAAGTTTTGATATATGATATGATGTGCGATATGACCAGCACCTTGATATCAATAAGTTTGATGACTTATACAAATAGCACCTGACCGTGGCGGCATTTTAAGAGAATTTGTAAGCATCGATGGAAATGGGGTAACCTTCCCTTATGAAATAAGGCTTTTGACAACTCTTTCAACATACATCAAATGAATAAAACAAATGTTTCTTTAGTATAACTGGTACTTTATACATAATATATGCAACCTCTTTTTGTTGGAACTGATTGATCATTAGCTGGATTATTTTCCTTTAATTTGCATGTTTATAAGTATACATTCGAGCACCACTAGACGGTGTTAATTAGGTAAATGTATCAGAAACCTGGCACAAATGCATAATAGTGCTTAATTAGCAAATAAGTCTTCATTTTATAGAAACAATTCGACACTGAAGCGTTAAGATGAGGTTTTGGTATTTGATTTTGCAGTTGGGCAATGTGATCAGCATTCAGTCAAAAGCAACGTTAGTTAACTATTTATGTGGCTAGACATGGTTTATTCAAATAACACAAAACTTCATTACATCAAGAACTGTACGCATCAATCGAAAGGGAGTATACTTCCAATATAAATTCAGTATTATCTTTGAGCAGCTTTAGCTAGAATAACAAAAATATCTGACATTACAATATAATGTATACTTCAGTACATATATATGCAACTTCTACCACTGCCTTTTCATTTGATGGATTATTTCCCTTTAATTGTCCATCACACGTTAAAAGAGAATACATCCATGCGAAGCTTTAGCGTGTTTACTGTGTACACATATCAACAATCTGACACAAATGGATACTAGTGAATATATAGTTTTGATATTTGATTTCAGGTGCTTTATTATAATAAGCACCTTGACATTAACACCGTACATTTAGTTATTAATTTGGCGACACAAAGATTTAAACAAATAACACCTGACGGCATTTGCAGAAGATAGAAGATCTGTAATAATCGATGGAAAGGGAGTAACATTCCCATATAAAACAAGGCTTATTTTAATACGTAAAAGATATTTGTTCAGTCAAAACAAGACTCATAAAAACGGCTTTTCAGAACATTTATAGTTAAGTGCATATATCCTATTTCTTTCAGTTCCTTTTAAAATTGTCAATCTCGCGTTACAAAATATACAACCAGGCAACACTTTACGATGTTAATTATGTAAATATATCAAATACCGTACATAAATGGATAATGGTGATACATTTGATAATGTATAATTCTAGAGAAACAAGTTTATACTGTACCGTAAATATTAGGTTTTGGTATTTGATTTTTTTTAGTTGTGCGATGTGAACAGCACTATGTCATAAGCATCGTAATTTAACTATTAATGTGGGCAGACCTGGATTTATTCAAATAACACCTGACTTCATTACATCAAGAACTGTAAGTATCGATGGAAAAGGAGTAACATTTTCATTATAAATCAAGATTTTACACGTGAAAAATCTGACAATATATATAACTTGAACTTAAACTTCTTCTGTACATATATGCTATCTATGTCTTATACTTACTGTTCATGTGAAATATAATTTGCCTTATTTTGCCCATCAAACGTTAAGGAAATATATATTCAGGCGCCGCTTCATCGTGTTAATTGATTACGTATATGAAGGACCTGAGTAAAATTGATACTACTTTATGTATCTTTTGATATGTGATATCATGTGCGATGTAGCGAACATCTTGACATTAGCACCGTAAACAAATTATAATCGTGGCCATATAAGGATATATACAAATAACACCAGACGGCATTATAATAGTTTCACAAGGCATCGATGTAAAACGATTATACTTCCAACATAAAGCAGGGCTTAAAATGTTAAATTCGTTGATTAGACATAACAAGAATTCCAAAAGGATTTCAGTACTTCTTATATATATACTCTTCCTCGACTGTTAACTAGATGGATTATTTCCCTTGAATTGTCAATATAATGTTCAAAAATATACATTTAGGTGTTAACAATGTAAATATATCAAACACCCGGCACAATAAATACTAGTTATAATTAGCAAATAAAGAATAATTGTAGATAAACACATCAATGCTGAAAAGTACATATGAAGTTTGATATTTCATTTTTATGCTAGGTGAGCACTATTTTATTAGCAACGTACCTTTATTATCAATGTGGCCGGACATAGATTCAAATAACACCTGACTTCATTACGTTACGTCAAGAGCTGTAAGCATTGATGCAAAAATAGTGAAAACCCAATATAAATCAATATTTTATACGGACAAAATCTTATATGGGACATAACTAAAATTGAAGTAAAAATACATCACGGTGGAAATTCTACTTCAGTTCATATATGCAACTTCGTTCAATAGGAACCGACTGTTCATTAGAT
The DNA here is from genome assembly GCA_031471495.1 of Clinocardium nuttallii. NCBI lineage: Eukaryota > Metazoa > Mollusca > Bivalvia > Cardiida > Cardiidae > Clinocardium > Clinocardium nuttallii. Next base: position 4,120 of record JAUELF010280521.1, on the reverse strand, counting down.
GGATTGATTATGTTTAATTGTGAATCACACGGCATATACATTATGTGTATATTATGTAAATATATCAAACACCCGGTACAAATGGAAATAAGTCTATACTGAACCGTAACTATGAGATTTTGGTATTTGATTTTGCAGTTTTGCGATGTGATCATCATTATGTCATTAGCAGAGTACATTAATTATAAATGTGGCATTAAAATAAAACCTGGCTTCAATACAGGAAGAACAGTAAGCAACAATGTAAAAGGAGTAAACTTCCAATCAAAATCAATACAACTTATATTTCAGTACATCTATGCTACTTCTTTCCCTGACTGTTAAAAAGAACATTAAAGAGTTATGCATCTAAACGCCTCTATGCCATATATCATCTGTAAACAACATGACACAAAAAGATACATGCGAATATAAAGTTGTGAAATTTGAGTTCATGTTATTAGCACCGTTATTTAATTATTAATGTTGCATATTTATACAAATATCAGCGGACGGCATTACAAGAGTGTGTGTTAGTATCGATGGAAAGGGAGCAATATTCCAATATAAAACAAGGTTTTTACACGTAAAAAATCGCTCAACAGACATAACTAGAATTTTAAAAAATCGGCTGTTCAAAGTTAATACATTATTAATGTGGTCAAACACAGTTTTACACAAAATAACACCAGGCAGCATTACACCAATAACTGTAAGCATAGATGAACAAGACGTACAATTTCGATATACATCAATGCTTAACATGTGAATATATACATTCAGGCATTGACAACAGTGTGTATAAGATACTTTGATTGATCGGTTGTTTGCTATTTGACTCCCCAATCGTTTATTTCCCAGTTATATCACGGTATGTCCTCTTAAATTACCAGAACAACTGGTTAATTTATCATGACATCAGCCAGTCAGCCGTTATGCCTAACCCCATAATCCTGAGCGCCAAGGAGGAAATCGTTTTACTACCATTTTAAAGTATTAGTATTTTGAACCGACCGAGGATCGAATTTGCAATATCACGCACCCGGGTTATCACTACACTACCGAGGCAGAATTGGGTGCCTTAAACGGATAATACTGATATATTTGCAAATAACGTATATTCATCTAGAAAGACGTATTATTGTGCAAAGTGTATATAATGTTGGTTTTTGAGCACCATGACAATAACAACGTAAACCTATATTTAATGTTGCCAAACACGGTTTATACATGCAATGTTTATTGTGACACTTAGAGGTATCACACATACACATATACAAGTCTTCGCGTTGTGTTCTACATCTTTTATTCACTAACAAGAATATCGTCTACGTATCAAAACTAAACATAATATCTATGTCTCACTGCTGTCAGTCGCACAGCAAATAAACCACCTGGCAAATGAGCCCTCCATCACGCGTCCCTGTTCGGGCAACCAGCCCGAACAAGAGTATCTATCTCTATATCTAACTGGTTGTATCAAAACAGCTCATCAAATAGCCCACCAGAAAGCCGAAAGCCAAAAAGCCTCTCAATAATAAGCCTTCGTCGTGTATATACCAGGCTTACATATCACCTTGGTAACATCGTGACGTAAATGCTCAGGTACACAGAGCTGCTTACATTATCACTTGACTTAAACAATCTTTGACTAATTATTAAAATAATGTCAAACTAGATTGGAAAAAAAAAGACAAATGGTAGAAATTATACTTCAGTTAAGTTACTTCTTTCATTTGCTACTGACTATCCTCCAGATATATTATTTTCCGTTTAATTTCAATAATATACATTTCGAGGCTGCCGTGTTGATTAAGTTCATACCTTCAGAATCTGACACAAAGTGATAAATAGGATATATTAGCATATTTTTCGTATTTTTTATGAAGAAAGCTTGCAACTGTGTAATGGAATTTTAAAGGCTGAACCAGAAGGGAAAACTGGATAACAGTAGAACTTACTCTTCAGTTCATATAAGTGACTTCTTTCAATTGGAAATGACTGTTTATTAGACGGATTATTTCCCTTTAATTTTTAATCTCATATTAAAAAATGCAGATTCATGCATCACAATAAATGTGATTTTACAGTTGTGCTTAGTGATTAGCATTTTTTCATTTGCAACGTAAAAGTAATTATCAATGTTAACAGACATGAATTTATTCAAATAACACACGACTTCATTACAACAAGAACTGTATGCATCGATGGAAAATAAGTAAACTGACAATAGAAATCAAGGTTTAATAATTAGACACGTTTTGAAATGACATAATAAGAATAAAGTAGTATCCGACATTACAACATAACTTTTATTTTAGTACCTATATGCTACTTTTATCACTGACTGTTCATTACAAAGATAGTCCCCAAATCGTTAAAAACGTATGCATTCAGGCGCAGCTATATATATATACCGTGGTAACTAAGAAAATATATAAAAAAACCTGACACAAATGGAAACTAGTGATTACAAAGTTTTGATATTTGATTTCATGTGCGACGTTATCAGAACCTTGGCATTAACCTCGTTAATCAAATTAATAGCATGGCCACACAATAACACATGAAGCCATTTCAAGAGGATATATAAGTATCAATGGAAAAAGGAGTAATCTTCCAATATAAATCAAGGCTTAACACGTGTAGATATATGCTAGTTCTTTCAGTCGGAACTGACTGTTAGTTGGATGAAATATTTCCCTTTAATTGTCAATATCATGTTAATAAAAATACATTGAGGCACAACTGTACGGTATTAGTTAAGACAAATAAAGTAATAGTGAAAAAAGTAAATATGAAGTTAGGGTATTTGATGTTGCAGTTTTTCAATGTGCTATGCACTATTTTATTAGCAACGTAAATGTATTATCAATAGGGACAGGAAAGGATTTATTTAAATAGCACCTAACTTCATTACGTCAAGAACTGTAAGCATCGATGGAAAATGAGTAGAATTACAGTTTAAATACATTATTAACATGAGAAATATACATTCAGGGACTGCTGATCGGTGTTAGGTAAAGTCTTTGATTGATTGATTGTTTGGTGTTTTAAACCACTATAAACAATTGTTCAGTTATACAAATATATTTCTGGGAAAATAATAAGGTCTACTGGTCCATTTATACATACAACAGTTAGTCCGTCTTTATGCTAACCGCCAAGGGTTCAGCTTTTATTTTCTTGATTGTTTCCCTTTAATTGCCAATCATAATCTAAACAAATTTACATTCTTCCGCTGTACAGTGTTACATAAAATATATTTTAAACACTTGACACAAGGGGAATTAGCAATCTATTTGCAAATAATGTGTTTTTCATGATAAAAGGAATTTATATAATGCTCAGCGAATATAAGGTTTTGGCATTTGATTTTCAAGCTAACCGTTCGAATCAGCACCATGCACTTAACAACGTTAATAGATTATTAACGTGACAATACACGGATTTATACAATTAACACCTGACGGCAATACATCAAGAACTGTAACCATCGTTGGAAATAGCACCCCTGAACAGTGTTAAATAAGTTCATATATCAATAACTGACACAAACAGATAATGAATATGTAAGCAGATGATGTATATTTGTTAAGAACCAAGTTCATACTTAACAATGCATATACCATGTTCGCTTACATTTTGCAGTTGTTCGATGTGATCAGCACCATGAAATTAACAACATGAACAAATTATTAATGGGACGAGACACGAATTTATTCAAATAACATCTGACTTCATTTCATCAAGAATTGTAAGCATCGATGGAAAAGGAATATCAATGGGGAATAAAACGTGAAAAACATTATAGTGTCAACATTGAATGAAGAAATCCGGTATATATGCGCTTTCTTTCAGTTTGATCTGAATATTATTTTTATGGATTATTTCCCTTTAACTATCGATCACTCGTTAAACAAACAACCAGGCTCCGATGTAAAAGTTGTATTGAGAACATCTATCAAAACATTGCACAATAGGATAAACGTGATATATTAACAGATACTATGTTTATTTATTTAGCAACAGGTCCTTGCTGCAAAGTGTAAAAGACGACCATAATAGTCAGAAATCGCTCACCTGATTTAATAAAAATCACTGTTTTCAATGTTCTAACGATATGCATAGATGTAAAAAA
>JAUELF010280511.1:0-10451 GCA_031471495.1 Clinocardium nuttallii | reverse complement strand
TAATATAGGACTGCAATATGTTTGAAATAGTTAATTCACACACCATTCTCATAATATAGGACTGCAATATGTTTGAAATAGTTAATTCACACACCATTCTCATAATATAGGACTGCAATATGTTTGAATATCTGCGATAGAGTCGTCTACTACACATTGGAAAAGCATTTGAAAACAATTCAATATGTGTGTCAAACAATGTTGATCTCAGATAAGCCAACACATATTTTGGGCAGGATCTAGATGCAAACTGATCTTTTGCAAACATTATCAATATTCGGCTACATCCTTCGCTATCGAGCACAAAGTTAAATATTATGTTTAAATAAGGAAATGATCTGTAATAAGTAAGACTCAACAATGACTCGGCTAGCTAATCGTAAAGACAATTATAAATTAAAAACAATGTATTAACTTTCCCTTATACGTCGATTTTACGAATGTTAAATCCCAGATGAAGATATAAAGTTTCGTTTGCCTCATATAAATGTGTAGTTATGTATTCAACTAACGTTACAGTAGTCAGGGACCAAGGCAGAGGCTATTAATGTATTACTCTGGCAATTATGTTTTAAAGAATACATATGTTTAACGCATACGACCCGGGTCATAACATGGACTTAAACTTTAGTAGTAAAGGCTTTCCCGCATTGGCACTGAGGTTTGTTGTGTTAACATAACGACTGGCACCCGTGAGTCGAGGGAAATGAGCCAGTAATACCAGTAGGCGTGATATAACAGACAAATAGTTAGTGTTCATATAATAACTATTCCACAAACAGAATGTAATTCGGGTAATCCGAAATCTTTTTATTTACCCAAACAATGATATGAGTTTCTGCATGAGAAAAGGCACAACATGACTTGTGGTATAGATCCAGATCAGCATGTGAATCATCTCTGACTGATTACCGATTGACTTTCATTTCCTTGCGTGTGTGTTCTATAAAAACCCCGATCTGATCCTACACTATTTAGAAATTCCAACTTGTACCATATATAATGCACGTGCTCTTTATTCTATCAATAATTGATCTGTTCGGTCTGTTATTTATTTCAATAAAAGTTCGGACATATGTTCGGTCATATATTGTTATTAAATTTGATCTAAATTAGAAATCCCAGTTGTGTAATTTTTATCTTGGACTTAATATTGATAAACCTTTACGGTTTCCTCGAATACTTTCTCGGGAAAACAAAAATGATTTTTGAATATTGAAAGAAAAATCGAGTGCAAAAATGAATGAAATGTTCAGTAAGCCAACATTCAATATTGTGTTATAATGTATCAATAACAATTCAAATAATGAATGAAGTGTTCGGTAAGCCAGCATTGAATAGTGTGTTATAATGTATCAATAACAACTCAAATAATGAATGAAGTGTGCGGTAAGCCAACATTCAATAGTGTGTTATAATGTATTAATAACAATTCAAAAAATGAATGAAGTGTTCGGTAAGCCAACATTCAATAGTGCGTTATAATGTATCAATAACATTTCAAATAATGAATGAAGTGTTCGGTAAGCCAACATTGAATAGTGTGTTGTAATGTATCAATAACAATTCAAATAATGAATGAAGTGTTCGGTAAGCCAACATTATATAGTGTGTTATAATGTATCAATAACATTTCAAATAATGAATGAAGTGTTTGGTAAGCCAGCATTGAATAGTGTGTTATAATGTATCAATAACAACTCAAATAATGAATTAAGTGTTCTGTAAGCCAACATGTAATATAGTGTTATAATGTATCAATACCAATTCAAATAACGAATGAGGTGTTCGGTAAGCCAACATTCAACATTGTATTATAATGAATCAATAACAATTCAAATGGTGAATAAAGTGTTTGGTAAGCCAAGATTCAATAGTGTGTTATAATGTATGAATACCAACTCAAAAAATGATTGAAGTGTTCGGTAAGCCAACATTTAATAGTCTGTTATAATGAATCAATAACAATTCAAATATTGAATGAAGTGTTCGGTAAGCCAACATTCAATTGTTTGTTATAATGTATCAATAACAATTCAAATAATGAATGAAGTGTTGGATAAGCCAACATTCAATAGTGTGTTATAATGAATCAATAACAACGCAAATAATGAATGAAGTGTTGGGTAAGCCAACATTTAATAGTGTGTTGTAATGAATCAATAACAATTCAAATAATGAATGAAGTATTGGGTAAGCCAACATTCAATAGTGTGTTATAATGTATCACTAACAACTCAAATAATGAATGAAGTGTTGGATAAGCAAACATTCAATAGTGTGTTATAATGTATCAATAACAATTCAAATAATGAATGAAGTGTTGGGTAAGCCAACATTCAATAGTGTGTTGTAATGTATCAATAACAATTCAAATAATGAATGAATTGTTCGGTAAGCCAACATGTAAAAGTGTGTTATAATGTATCAATAACAACTCAAATAATGAATGAAGTGTTGAGTAAGCCATTATTTATTAGTGTGTTATAATGTATCACTAACAATTCCAATAATGAATGAAGTGTTGGGTAAACCAATATTGCATAGTGTGTTATAATGAATCAACAACACTTCAAATAATGAACGAAGTGTTTGGTAAGCCAACATTCAATAGTGTGTTATATTGTATCAATAACAACTCAAATAATAGAGGAAGTGTTCGGTAAGCTAACATTCAGTACTGTGTTGTAATGTATTAACAACAATTCAAATAACGAATGAAGTGTTGGGTAAGCCAATATGTTATAGTGTGTTATAATGTATCAATAACAACTCAAATAATAAATGAAGTGTTCGGTGAGCCAACATTCAATAATGTGTTGTAATGTATCAATAACAACTCAAATAATGAATTAAGTGTTATGTAAGCCAACATTCACTCTAGTGTTATAATGTATCAATACCAATTCAAATAACGAATGAGGTGTTTAGTAAGCCAACATTCAATAGTGTGTTATCAGGAATCAATAACAATTAATATAATGAATGAAGTGTTTGGTAAGTCAACATTCAATAGTGTGTTATAATGTATCAATAACAATTCAAATAATGAATGAAGTTTTCCGTAAGCCAACATGATATAGTGTGTTATAATGTATCAATAATAATTCAAATAACGAATGAAGTGTTCGGTACGGCAACATTCAATAGTGTATTATAATGTATCTATAACAACTCAAATAATGAATGAAGTGTTCTGTAAGCCAACATTCAATAGCGTGTTATAATCAATCAATAACAATTCAAATACTAAAATAAGTGTTCGGTAAGCAAACATTCAATAGTGTGTTATAATGTATCACTAACAACTCATATAATGAATGAAATGTTCGGTAAGCCAACATTCAATAGTGTGTTATAATGTACCAATAACAATTCAAATATGAATGAAATGTTCGGTAAGCCAACATTCAATAGTGTGTTATAATGTTTAAATAACAATTCAAAACACAAATGAAGTGTTCGGTAAGCCAACATTCAATAGTGTGTTATAATGTATAAATAACAATTCAAATAATTAATGAAGTGTTCGGTAAGCCAACATTAGATAGAGTGTTTTACTGTATCAATAACAATTCAAATAATGAATGAAGTGTTCGGTAAGCCAACATTTAATATAGTGTTATAATATATCAATAACAATTCAAATAACGAATGAAGTGTTGGGTATGCCAACATTGAATAGTGTGTTATAATGTGTCAATAAGCACTAAAATAATGAATGAAGTGTTGGGTAAGCCCACATTTAATAGTCTGTTATAATGAATCAATAACAATCCAAATATTGAATGAAGTGTTCGGTAGGCCAGCATTCAATAGTGTGTTATAATGTATCAATAACAATTCAAATAATGAATGAAATGTTGGATAAGCCAACATTCAATAGTGTGTTATAATGAATCAATAACCTCTCAAATAATGAATGAAGTGTTGGGTTAGCCAACATTCGATAATGTGTTGTAATGAATCAATAACGATTCAAATAATGAATGAAGTATTGGGTAAGCCAACATTCAATAGTGTGTTATAATGTATCAATAACAACTCAAATAATGAATGAAGTGTTGGATAAGCAAACAGTCAATAGTGTGTCATAATGTATCAATAACAATTCAAATAACGTATGAAGTGTTGGGCAAGCGAACATTCAATAGTGTGTTGTAATGTATCAATACCAATTCAAACAATGAATGAAGTGTTCGGTAAGCCAACATTCAAAAGTGTGTTATAATGTATCAATAGCAACTCAAATATCGAATGAAGTGTTGGGCAAGCCAACATTCAATAGTGTGTTGTAATGTATCAATAACAATTCAAATCATGAATGAAGTGTTCGGTAATCCAACATTCAAAAGTGTGTTATAATGTATCAATAACAACTCAAATAATAAATGAAGTGGTGGGTAAGCCAATATTTAATAGTGTGTTATAATGTATCAATAACAATTCAAATAATGAATGAAGTGATGGGTAAACCAATATTTCATAGTGTGTTATAATGAATAATAACAATTTAAATAATGAACAAAGTGTTTGGTAAGCCAACATTCATAAGTGTGTTATAATGTATCAATAACAACTCAAATAATAGAGGAAGTGTTGGGTAAGCCAACATTCAATAGTGTATTGTAATGTATAAATAACAATTCAAATAACGAATGAAGTGTTGGGTAAGCCAATATGTATTAGTGTGTTATAATGTATCAATAACAATTCCAATAATAATTGAAGTGTTCGGTAAACCAATATTTCATAGTGTGTTATAATGAATCAATAACAATTCAAATATTGAATAAAGTGTTCGGTAAGCCAACATTCAGTGGTGTGTTATAATGTATCAATAACAATTCAAATAATGAATGATGTGTTGGGTAAGCAAACATTCAATAGTATGTTATAATGAATCAATAACAACTCAAATACTGAATGAAGTGTTCCGTAAGCCAACATTATATAATGTGTTAGAATGTATCAATAATAATTCAAATAACGAATGAAGTGTTAGGTACGCAAATATTCAATAGTGTATTATAATGAATCAATAACAATTCAAATACTGAAAGAAGTTTTCGGTAAGCCAACATTCAATAGTGTGTGTTAATGTATCACTAACAATTCAAATAATGAATGAAGTGTTCGGTAAGCCAACATTTAATAGTGTGGTATAATGTATCAATAACAATTCAAATAAGGAATGAAGTGTCCGGTAAGCCAACATTAAATAGAGTGTTTTATTGTATTAATAACAGCTCAAATAATAAATAAAGTGTTCGGTAAGCCAACATTCCATAGTATGTTATAATGAATCAATAACAATTCAAATAATTAATGAAGTGTTCGGTAAGCCAACATTTAATTTAGTGTTATAATGTATGAATAACAATTCAAATAATGAATGAAGTGTTGGGAATGCCAACATTCAATAGTGTGTTATACTGTATCAATAACAACTCAAATAATGAATGAAGTGTTCGGCAAGCCAACATGCAATAGTGTGTTATAATGTATCAATAACAATTCAAATAATGAATGAAGTGTTCGGTAAGCCAACATATAATAATGTGTTATAATGTATCAATAACAACTCAAATAATGAATGAAGTGTTCATTAAGCCAGCATTCAATAGTGTGTTATAATGTATCAGTAACAATTCAAATAATGAATGAAGTGTTCGGCAAGCCAACAATCAATAGTGTGTTATAATGTATCAATAACAATTCAAATAACGAATGAAGTGTTCGGTAAGCCAACATATATTAATGTGTTATAATGTATCAATAACAATTCAAATAATGAATGACGTGTTCGGTAAGCCAACATATAATAATGTGTTATAATGTATCAATAACAACTCAAATAATGAATGAAGTGTTGGGTAAGCCAACATTAAATAGAGGGCTATAATGTATCCATATAAATTCAAATAATGATTGTTTATCAGGAGATCCAGTAAAACAAACCACAACGTAATGATTATGATCAGAACAACGCCTCTCTGCTTAGCATCCACATACATAGTAAGATCAGGTTGTGCAGAGTCTCGACAAATATGTGTCTAGACTTTACGCAAATGAGTCTTCCACAAATGAGATAACAGTCTATGTAGAAAAGCAGCTTCGAAATGAAGCTTTGCGAATGCAAAAGCCATGACAAAAATGGGTATGTGAACCGGTCCCCAACTGAACAATTGTTGAAAACGGCGCAACATTCCAATCGACGCTTTAACTTAAAAGCACTTTAATATAGTAAAGACAACTATAAAATTGTGTTTTTAAACTGGTTGCTATCTAAACAAAGTAAATAAGATAACATGAAAAAAATACATATCATATTGAAACCTATTGCAGTTAAAATAACTAAAGGCTGCAGCCTATATATACACTATGTAGAGAGAACTTGTTTATGAAGGGTAATTTGTTAATTTAAGCAAACTTTAAGTGTCGATGGGAAACTACAAAACACAGCATAATGTATACGATTGTTCTTAATATCTGTTGGTGAGATACACTCGTCATGCGCATGTGAGATGTTCTGTTAACGATTTTGAAAATATCCAAAACATGCAGTAATAGATTTGTAAAAGAACGAGGCAAAAACTATGGGAAATAAATAAAAGTATAGTAATTGAAAAGAGCTTTATATATGTTGGCAAATACAGAAAACATTGTGGAGTTTAATTATGGAGTAACTATATGCTTACATTTAGCAACTGTCCTGTCTAGCACAATGTTGTCAATTAAAGTCAATGCAAATAATTTAAGCCCTACATAATTTGTATATGTTTTCCTTGATGCCGGTTGCAGAGTTCGTATTTGCTAGAACGGGTTAAGACCCCCGAGTTGAAAATAGTGATGGAAACCAAATCAGCGCAACTACGAAAAACACTCATTTAGTCAGAAAAGTGCATAACGTTTGTGTTTACACTGATTGCTATCTAAACGCGGAAGTATATATACCATATACAAATATAAACTCTTACTCTTTCATTACATGTATATTCAGGTTTGTAATATGTTTAAGAAATAAACAACTCTGGTTTGTAAATCAAAATGGCTATCGCTAAGGGTAACCTTGTCATACGCATACCCGTTTTCCATCATAAATAATGCAATTTTGTTCTTCTTTTGCAAAAATAATGTCAACAAGTTTCTGCTACAGATGGCAGTGGTCATGCTTTATATTCTAGCGGCAAACATTGTCAAAGCCTTCACCGAACAAGCCATATCACTATTTAGTAATCTGTATATTGAATAGTTTTTATTTGACAATATGATTCCTTTTAATATTAAGGACAAACTTCCATTGATTAGTCTAACTTTTGCATCGTACAGTCAAATGTTGTCACCTCTTCACACCCATACAATTCAGGAAAAGAAAAGAAGATCAATTACGTTCAATTTGCACTGTTTTCAAATGTGTTTAGCCTTTTCTCACACATATTTGTAGTTGTACGCATCTGAATCAAACGACTTTTGGAAACATGTGCGTACCTAGCATTTTCTTTTTTTGGAACAATGTTTTTATATTTACCAAACAATAATACAGGAACCAATTTCACCAACCTTACTTAGCGCTAATAACTAAATATTTAAAAGCCTATTTGATCATGCTTGTTCCCCTTATAGTTTGCATAATATGAATGGTGAAATATATTTAAGTAAATTACCAAGTTGACTAAACAGTTACCTTGCTGACCAACACTACTTATAAAGAAATTAAATATGTTAATGTTTTTATTAAGGAAACACAAAATATGAAAAGTATTTGAGAATTACTTAGTGCTTAGTAACGTTTGTGGATATGGGGCCAGATTGTTTAATAATAACGCTTTCTGAATAAATATTTACCGAACTGTTTTTAATCTGTCTATTGAATTTAAACTTCGAATTTTAAAGTCGATATCCACTTTCTCCACAGATGATTCTTAAAACAGACGATTTTGAGAATAATGAATGGAGTATAAACTATACTGGTTCTCCATTAGAACTAAACCCTTACCTATATACAACCAATCTGCAGCAATCATAATGGTATTAACATATATCTATGAAATATTTATTGAATACAAGTTGAAAAGTTGTCGTTTCAAGGCTAGTACATACAATAACTTGTTGAAATAAGAAAAAGTCATCAATCTTAAACAAATATATTGGCCTGTCAATGACATGACCAATTTTATCAAAAGCACCACTATAGGCTGGTTGAAAACCTAAAACACACATTTTGTTTAATGCCAAACTACAAATGATATTAAAGTTATCATAAACAACAAAATTGTGTGTTTTAGGTTTTCTTTTTTTTCTTATTTCAAGTGAGTGTATGTACTAACAAAATACAAAGAATAAATAAATGTTATGGTTGCGAAATATTTGGTAAAATAACTGTAGCATACCCCTTTAAAGAATACATTTCAACATGAGCAATCATTGTTCTATAGAAGCTTGGAAGTCAGTGATATTGTGGGAAAGGTTGATTGGTCAATGAGTATGACATTTAAACAAGGTTTGAACAGAGCGATTTCATGAAAAGATAAATATCATACTTCTTAATTGAGTGTAGTTTAGTTAAACGCCGTGTTCAACCATTTTTCAGTCATACCACGGCGGCCAGTTCAGGCTTTTTTACACCAGTACTCCGCACAACATACTTGCCAAGCAACTGGCTACTTTTCCTTATGGATATATAGCTCATTGATATAAGAAGAAATGACGCTGGTCATCATGGCTTATGTTAACTGCAGAAAGAATATTTACAACACTTACTAACATATGCAAGACATTTAATTTCCATTTAAAATTCTTTCAAGCAATTGTTCTGCTTTTCGACTAACCAATAACGGACATTATAATTATAACCACCTGACTTGGAACGATATCATGCATATTGAACTTGCGCGAAACACAAATTTCAAAAATTGCAATAACAGTACTTACCTATACTAAATTCTTGAAATGTTCCATGTCACACAGAAAAAGACTAGACACACTTAATTCAAGTTTTAAAGTTTTCTGAATAATGAGGATCACCCAGGGCGGATGCAATTATAAGCGCATGCGCAAAGATAACGCGTTAACTTCTAATATCCTTTATTGGTTTCCTTAAACTAGTCTACCCACAATGTTGCGATATTTATGTGTGACCTTCACTATTCAATAACAAGGACCAGCTATATATGTCAATAAACAGAAGTTGTTATCTCTGTCAATAATCCCACACGTGATCTTGTTTGTTTGATCACACACTAATATTCGATAAAAAATGCTGCGTCAAGGGAACGTGTACACTAAACGATTCATGCCTATTTGCTGCGGCGGCTGTGGGGTCTAAAATATATACGGTCAATAGCAATTACACGACCGCAGCAGCATTCCCACGATCGAAACTGTAGCAGTCACTTATGATAGAGAAGACTTAAGTGTTATTAGATTTGTTCAGACAGAAAACCTTCTGCTAACGAACGGCCTTTGAAGTGATGACGCACGGTCGCATCAGATATGAATTATACTATATAGACTGCCTCAAAAGGTCGTACGGATGGCGCGAGGCGAAAGTACGGGAGCCGTGCGTGTGCCTTGCGTTGGCGTGGAAGGTGTGCAACTTATAAACATACCTTCGAACGGGCACCGTCAGGCTGCCTGAAGCCCTACTTATAGATGTAGCGCACCTATTTATTAAGGAAGGGTGTAAATGCGCCCGTGAAATTTCCGAGGCCGACGGAACTGTATTAGGAGTCCGCAAACGTCAACTGTTGTATCTCAGCCACATTTAATCTTCGGATAGAATACGGCTGCAAATCGAGAGATAATTGCGGCGCCCATAGAAGATCTGCGGTTGCCTCAGGGTCATACCAGTACTTTACAAGCCTTAGGGGTCAAAGAAGGATTAAAGCGCCGGGTTATATATTTTTATTTCTAGGTTCAGCGTAGTAATTAGACAGGCCGTAGCCATCCCGGAGAGTAGGCCCACGGCGGCCATACGCCGGGCGTACGTTGTCTAGCGTTTGTCGTGCGGCTAACATTGGGGCTAATGAGTAATTTTTGACTCTTTTGGAACCCTTAGAAATTGCGGCGGCCACATAACATTTCACAGGGTCTCAAGGCCACCTTAATTCGGCTCTAGGACAGTCTTAACGCGACCGTACGGTGCACGGACGATGACATTGCGGTATATACAAGGCTTGTGCACGGCTCCCGTATGATCCCTGCACGATATTCGTACGCTCGCCGCACGCTATCCGTAAAACTACACAGTCTATAGTCTGCGCCGTGCATGGAGGAGGTTTATTAACTAATATTTTTGCATATGTATATTATCATTCGGATCTAAGGCGACCGTGTGTATTATTTCAAAAGCCGCACGGCAACCGCAGATTATCTGTCACCACAGATACAACATATGTCATGCAGCTACTCAACATATTTGACTGCTACATTACGTGACCATATTTACA